>WYDI02025004.1:0-49076 GCA_009867235.2 Psittacus erithacus | reverse complement strand
GGCTGAAAGTCAAAAACACAGCACTGCACCAGCTACTAAGAAGGAGAAAAATGACTGCTACTGCTGAACCCAAGACACCACCAGATGAGCTCCTGCATGCGAGAGGCTTTGGTGTTTGCTCTTCTGTGGTGGCAGCTGTATAATTCTTCTTCATCACTTTGGAAAAGCTGCTGAATTACAGTGTAAGATTCCCACAGCTATATGCTATTCTTAGCGCAGCAATGACTAGCTATTGCAGGTAAATGCTTTACCTTGAATGCCAATCATTTAATATCGCTGTATTAAATTTTTGGGTTACTCTTCCAAATGGCTGCTACAAAATTTAATGCTAATTATACCACAGCTGAGACTTGAAAATTTGGCTCTTTGAAATCTCTTCTCCTAAGCTTTTTTTTCCTAAATATTTTTTCTTTGTTTTTCTTTGCTCTTATCTCCACTGCTGGTTGAATACATGAATATACATTTGTCCTTCCCTTCTCAGGTTTGTTTTCTAATTCACGGAGGCGTCATGCAGCAAGTCCTTTCAGCTAGCGTGGGACAACTTGCTTGACTCAGATGGGCAGCACATAGCTCAAAGCAGAAAATAAATGCACGCATGTCATAAAACTGCCAGGAAAACAGGAATACTTGATTTATACCAAAATCCTTCCTTGGCCAGCCAGTAATACTCTATCATATTTTGATAATAACATATTTAACTTGCTTCCTCACAGTCTGACTTTTCCTGAGTGCAAAATCAGACAAAAGGGTTTGCTGTTGCTTGCAATTTGTGATCATTACTTAACAAACTATTTCACTCAAAGAGTTTCAATGTGAGATTTGCCAGAAAAAATCTGGGGCGCTGCAGATCACAGCAGGGGTTATCAGAAAGCCTGCACACAATGCTGGTGGCTGACGTCAGTGATGCTAATCCATACTTTCTCGAGCACTGAATTAGCTCAGAGACTTGTGGAGAGGGTAAATACAAAGAAGGAGAAGATCACCATCCTCTTATTTCAGCATTTTATTTTTTTTCCTCTAGGTGTTAACAAGGAATACAGACCCACTTTTATGTATGGATCACATTTTGCCTTTTTTTCACAACCACGATGCACTGGAATCTGTCTATTTATCTACAAGGCCCAGAGCACAGCAGACAGATGTGTGTCTCATTAATGAATTTATCTTTTCAGCACTGCCAAAGGCAAGGAAGTACTATTGCTATCTCAGCCACCTCTGCCTCTGGTTTAGAGATAATGAACTGGGGTACACAAAGAGTAATTTGCCCAAGGTCAGGCAGCAGCCAGGGAAACTGAGGCACCACGTGTGCCTAGCCAAAGGTAGCCCAGCAGCCACACTCCCAATAAAGCAGCACTGACATGTGGAGGCCAGTTACACCATTAAAGCCAGAAGCAAATGGATGCAAAAGCTTGTTTTGAACAGCAAAAGATCTTCTACAGAAAATTGTTATTTTTTTAGTTGGTTCAGCTGTGAGTGTAAATGTTCCTTGAGAAACAGGTATTTGCTGGAGATTGAGTCACCATAAAGCAATAAATGTCACTTTTCAGTAACTGAATATCAGTAAATGGTGGCAACAGCCCTTTGCAGTGGTTGTTAGCAGCACTAGAAATGCTCTCCTTGGCATAAGCAGTGCTGGCATCTCTCCTCTTCCTTCTCCTCAGGCAGCAAGCTGCAATGCCAGTCACAGAATCAGTGGGAGCAAGGGAGTCTCCCATGAGGGATGGGCAGGCTGCGCTGTGTCTCCCTACCACACCATATTCCTTCAAGGCTGTGATTTTACATACACCCACTGAGTTCCAATGCTCTTTTAGCTTCTCTGCTCTGCACTCCCTTATTCTGATTCTTCCCAGCTTGTGGGATTCACAACACTTGCAAGGTACGCTCACAAATACCTTTTTTGTTTTAATGTAATTTAAAACAATAATTATTCAGTCCAGCAATCTTTACTCACACATGCACAGAATCATCCTAGGATCATAGAATGGTTTGGGTGGAAAGTCTCTTAAAGCTCATCCAGTTCCAGCCCTTTGCATCAGATCTTGCTCTCTAGATCAGAAGTTCACCAGGAAAGAAAAAATTCCTGACATCTGCATTTTTTCCAACACAGAAAGGACTGCTGTCCCTTAAAAGCTGTAAATAAATAAACAGAACAAATCTCTCACAAAGTTACACACGATATGGCTTTTAAATAGAGGAAAGAAAGGGATTTGTCTAAAATTCCACATAAAAGCATTTTCATGCTGATCTGCTCCTTTCCTTCACTAGTGCAATCCTGGCACGCTGCTCCTTCCTGTGGACCTGCTGCACTGGGAGAGTTCTAGTCCCCTCTGCAGGGACACTGGGGACATGGCCCCTCTGCTTGGCCACTGCCACATATCTGGGGAAACAAAAGACTTTGGACAATTTTAATGGTGTCTCTCTGGAATCCTTGTTTTCAGAAGCCTGAAAATAGCTAGCTCCAAATGGAAATCAGACTGTGTCATACCATATGCTTTGTTTTCTTCAAATATGTTTTTCTTGCCTGTGTGTGAAGCCCCCACTCCCCTGTCCCTGCTTTCTGGCTTGCATAGCTTCCAGGTAAAATTCAAACTAGAGGAGGGCACTGGTACATGACTTAATAAATCGATCCTTTGACTTTTACCGCTCCCCTGCTGTCACAAACAACTTTTGATCTTAAAAGTGAAGCAGCAAACCCAGGCCAATGGGAAAAAATGGAGGGTTGTTGGTTTTTTTTCAATGTGATATACAGCCAAATGTCCACATTAGGAGGAAGCGTGTTCCCCACGCCAGACTTATTAGAGACAGTTCACTACCACTGGCTAAAGAAATGCAAAGCAATGGCAGCAGTCACGCTCTGTGGCATATGACTGGTACCTAAGAGTAAATTATTGCCAGTACTTGGTAATAATTTTCAAACTGCAGCTCAAATATCTGTATGCTTTGCATATTGGCAAATGATAGGTAACAGTGCAGAATAATAAGCTACCATTGTAAGTGGCTGTGTACATTTTATTAGGCTCTGATTATACCTAATCTTCTCACTGAGGTACTTAAAGACAGCTTTGGATAATCATGTCCCTTTAGGCAGTGGAAAGAGCCTTGCAGACAGAGAATGCAATTCAGATCTGAGGTGCCTGAACATTCATCTCCAAGTTGGAAAAGGTAAATCTTGCAGCCTCTCTCAGAATGCTATTGTTTAAACTCTTTAGTACCAACCCCTTCTGCTTTGGGATTTTTTCTGTTCAGGGTATTCAGGGAATCTGTTAACAGTTAGAAGCTTGAAGGTCAAAACCCCCAAAAGATTTGATCAGATGATGTATATTCTGCACATATGTTTCATCTATCCTGCATATGTATTTCTCTTCAGAATGAGGCAGAGGCTTAAGCCCCAAAGATGTATGCAGTATGTGCTGGAAGGGTAGGGCAGAAACTGTCAGGACAATGACAGCTGAAGCTCTAAATGTTCTGGAGGAAGGGGCTGGTGTGTGATGTTCTGAGTATCACAGTGTCCTGCTTTGGGATGGTTCTAACGACTTCTTGCCCCTCGTGCTCTGTCAGCCCTTGCTTTCTTCTGCTACAGATGAGGCATGGATGGGGATGGCCTGCTGATGTGGCACAAAGTGTAATTCCCAGAGAAGGGATGCAGCCTATGCATATGCTTTCATCTTTTTCATATAAAACAACCAAAAATAGAGGAAAATACTTTGGAATCCAGTTATTGTGTTCTTTGAGAATTTTATCTGTGTAGAGTCACCTCTCTAAAATGAATGAGACATTTTCATCCCCACTTACACAGTCTCTTCACTGACTCTCCAAGTACACCACACTCAAATTCTTGGGTTTTAGTGATTCTCCACAGAGTCTTATCTCATTTGCTGTAAATGTTTTCCTCTGTGTGCATCCTTAGATGAATAAACGTGGGACACAAGCTCTGGTATGGCTGCCATTGAAGTCTGAATCCCTACCAGTTCCCAGGGAAAGCAAGAGGCTGATGGCCTGTGCTACCTGGCAGGTCTTCTTTGAGGGCACCAAAGATTGCTGCTTGTTTCGGATACCCATTGCCATCAGGAACTGTGGTGAATTCTTTGTGTATTTCCTGCAGCCTACTCAAGGATGCATGGGCTACTGCACAGAAGGTAAGGATCAGTAGATTGCGTACGCCTCTCTGACTGTGTGTTCAAAGGTCCTGTAATGCATTGTACATCTTGGCGAACTTGCAAGTCAAGCATCACTCCCGGTGAGACACAGATCGTGTAGAAAATAAATCAGCAGCAGCTCAAGGTGTTCCTGAAGAATTGCTATTATTACAAGTGCAAAATGTAATCTGGTGTGTATTACTGTAGTGCTCTTTGCTTGGTTACAGTTCACATGTAACCCTGCCTACTGTCTTTGGCTCCACTTTGGATTGAAGTTGCGTAGCTAGTGAGCAGAAGCATCTCGTTTTTACTGAAGCACTGTATCCAGGATACTGTATCGAAGGTCTGTTCTTATCTTCAATAATCCAGTATCCCCCCAAAAAAGGTAATTCTGAAACTCTTGAAGGAAAAAAACCACAACACAACGACCAACTGATAACACCTTTTCATGACATATATGTAATTGCTCTCATCAGAAATAATTTTCAGCCTGCTACAAGAGATCTAACCTCTCTTTGGTAGCTAGGAAACGAAGGAATAGCAGAAAGCACTTGCTCACTCAGTTAAACCTTCTGAACTTCGGAGCATGTTCAGGTGCATATAGATTTAGTCAGAAATGACAGTTCTTTCTCAAAAGGTAAAAATTAGCTTTATACTTTCCTTTCAGCATTTTTGGACAGATATGACTCAATGAGAAACCAGGGTTATCACCTTTCAATAAGGAAAAATTTAAGCTTAAATAAATTTTAAACAGAGATACATCAATTTTCTTATCTTTATCAATATTTTAACATTCCCACATGAAGAAGAGGGAGAAAAAAAGGCTCAAAGTAAGTGAGATTAATTGACTATTTGAAATAAAAAAATCCATTAAAATAAATGGAACTGCTCTTCAATTTCCATGATTCTCAGAAATGACTTCTAACTGAACACAGCCATATTCTAGTCTAAACTTGGCTTTTTTTTTAACCTATAAGATTTCCACTACTCTTGTTTGAAGAATTTTTTACCAACACCTGGGTGGCTAGTTTTGTCCTTTCTGTTGATCCATGCTTGTTTGGTAATGTAAAGTCACCTGCTTTTTTCATAACAGAAAGTTTATCACTTCCTATCTATCACAAAACAATGACTTTCTGCCTTTTTCTTACTACTGCTGTTGAAGATTTCACCTTTTTCCTAGTCATTTCAGTGAGGTCCAGCTCTCCTGAGCCTTTAACTTCCTGTCTTTAGGATGTTTCTGCAGTATCATGTATTTGGATGGTAAACACCCAACACATGTTTTTTACTGAGGGTTGTTAAGTCACTGTCTTAAATTCAGCTGTTAACATTGTACCACAGGAGCCTCTACATGGCCTCAGAGCTGGGTCCAGCTGTCATTTCCATGGCTTCTTGTCAGCGTCAATCCCCCAGCCTCACCACTGGAAGCTCGAGAGCAGGACACTGGTCAGCGCTCCTGAATTTAAAGCTTCATAGCTTGGTAGAAAGGAGATGCTTGGGGAAAGCAGCATACATGCTTGCAATTCTGCTCACATCCTCCCATAAGCTGATCAACTTTGTTCTTCTGGAACAATTTCCTGCAGAAAGTCATGATGCGAGCCATAATTTGAGGCAGCTTCCCTTAGAAACAAAAGAGAAAAGGGTATAAACAACTGACCCTTATTCATATTTTAAGTAACTTGTTTCTTTCTCTCACCTCTTTTTATTTGCCCTAGACAGATGTTAATATGCTGGTTCTTCATTCTGCTAGAACAGCCTTATACCCTATTCTCTTGGGCTACAATAATATCACCTACACTCCTCCAAAAAGTTATTTAATTTATCCTCTCAAAGCATCTGAACCAGCTTCATGTTCCATTTGAGTCCAGGCCTCTAGAGATGAAAGAACATCACCCTAAAGTATTACACACCTTTTTTTTCCTACTTTCTAGGCGAGTTTAACAGGAAGAAAAGTTTCAGACTTCTTAACTTGTTGAAGAGTATAGAAAGCAGGCTGTATTTCTAGAGCACTGGCATTATTCTGGGCAGAGGGAGACTATATTGAGCAGACTGAAAACAGCCTGGAAAGGATCTTCACAGCATGGCAATATGGGCTGTGTGCTCTCTGCAAGTCGATTTACCTCTGCAACATAATGATTTCTCATATCTCTTCTGTACTTATTGCAAAACTTGGATGAAAGGCTGTACTTCAGGGGAATGCAAAGCTGATGGCCTTTGCCAGAGTAATTAATTTGTATTAATCCAAGTGCTTCATTTCAATAACATTTATCTTACTTCAAAATAAAAACAAAACCAACAACACAATACTATAACAATAGGAAGTCGGCACACAATTAGCAATTTTTGCATTTTTATGAAATACATTTGCTTTCTTACATGGTTAATAATCAAATCACAAGAATATAATACATAGTGTTTCTCCCATGTTTAGTTACAAAGAAATCTTGTTGAGTGAACAATTGTAATATTAAAATAACATTTTGTGCTGCATTCATCCTTTGTTTCCTTCTTCCAGTCAAACTCTCAAGCCTGGCTTTGCAGCCCGTGATAAGTCCCGAGCTTGTGCAAGGTCGTGTCTACCTGAAGTGCACTTTCAGCCAGCCCTCCTCAAAGCCGCTGCGGCAGTATGTGGTGGTCTGGTCACTCCTGTCCACCTCTGGCAAAAAGGAGCAAATTCAGCACGACACTGCCCTGCAGTCATTTTCTTACACAGAGATGAACGGCCTAAACCTCAGATTGGGACATACGGTAATGCAACCCCGCCTTAAGCAAAAAAGGTCAAACACTCACAGGGATCAAATCCTTTTCTTAAATCAATCTTTTGTTTTTATTAGTGCTGCTCTTCACTCATTATATTACAACTTCTGCAGAAAAAAATACTGAAACCATTTTGCAACAAGACTGTTAAACAGCTTTTGCCAGATTCAGGATCTGTAACATTTCTTTGAACTGCAGTGAATTCACTGAAGCTATTCATTTTACTATTTTCTAAAGGCAATTTGAATACTTGCACTTACATTACAGCTTGAATGCCATGAAGTTGGTGTAAGTAGTAGATATATGTGCCTGAGACAATTTTTGCTTAGTACTTTTTGTATCTTGCAGCAGCAAGAATTTGCAGTGTAGGCAGGCTCAGCTATATACACTCTGTAATTTTTATACTCACGGACCAGAGACACAATAACATCTTTTCATGGAAAAGAAGGACAGTACATTTTAAAATAGAGAGAGGTTTATTTTATGGTCTCTTTCATGGTGTTCTGCCTCTCTGATTCCAAATTCTTGGTTCAATAGCATACTGAAAGATAGAGTTTGTTACAAAACAATCTCTAAAAAGTATATTTGATGGCTTACATAGCAACACAGATCTAGTTTCAACAACAACAACAAAACAGAAGCCAATACAAGATTTGAAAAAAAAATGACTTCTGTATGAAGTCGTGGCTTTTCATGGTATAGAAACAAGACTTTTAAAGTTAAATCAGGTTCATAACTTTTATAGGCAGAGAGCCATTAGTGATGCTACAACAAACTGAAAGAATAAACAGGGAAAATGGCCTTATGTTAAAAGTAGATTGGAAGTAGCCTTGGCATCTTGCAACTCTTCTTTGAGATATTTAAGAAATGTGAATAAGCTTTTTCCAATCCTTGAAAGAATAAGTCATTTATAACAGTAGCACAATCTAGATTGTTTGGGGGTTTTTTCTCACTTCTCGTCATAATTATGCCTCCTGAATTCAAAATCTGACTGATGCTTCCCTCACATACTATAACGTGAAGCAGACAATTCTGCCAGCTTAAGACAAGTTTGTAAGAGGTATTTTCATCAAAATAATTTCACTTGCAATCATTTCAAGTTTTAACAGTCTTGAGGGATTCAGAGAAAATACACTTCTGTTAACTAGTAGCAACACCAGATCTTTATAAAACCATTTTTATTATATTAAGTTTTTAGTAAGCCCTTCTTTGTCCCCTGCTGAAACCGCATGTTTAATTTAGTGGGTTTAGTGAGATTAAAATATTCTTCTCCTTGCTAGGTTTTTTTTAAAGGTCTTCATGGCCTATTTGATTAATTATAATTATCCACAAATCATCACTGGTGAAAACCAAGCAATGAAGCCTCAGCTGTAACAGAATTCATTTTTACATAATAAAGATTTAAAAAAGCATTTCACCACGTTTGCCGTCCCACTCTGGGTGCTAATAAAAGTCACAGAGGTAGACACTCCTTTCACCTCCAGTGGTGTAAATCTGAAGTGACTGTGTAAGCGCTGGCATGTCTACAGCTGAGGAAAGGGAGTCAGTCATACCCCAGGGACCAAATTCCACTGCACAGAGGCAGTTTGTAACCTCCACCTGCCCATGAAAGATGGAGATGGAAGGATTTTTTACTCAGGCAGGGAGAGTGAGGTCACTGATAAAAGCCATATGAGAGAGGAGAGAATGAACTGGTGGCACTTTCCAGTACTCTTTCCCCTTCCCCATACACAGCCCAGTGGTAATGTCTTCATGGCTACACACTGCCAGGGTGCATGGGTAGCATTCAGAGCAGAATTTGTCCCCCAGGATGCAGACTCTGCAGCATGCTGAAAACTGCTTACTTTTTTTAACTTACTCTTCGTGAACCTGCATGTAGCCTGAATTTGGTCTCAATGCTTTCATACCTGGAAATCAGCATCTTCTCTGTCTATTTATTCATAAGAAAACTCCTAGAGTCAAGCAAGATTTCTTTTTTTAATCACGTTTAAGGTGAATGATATCTACACTATTTTTTATCTGTCAAAAAGTCTCCAGATAATAGGTTAGTCACATAATAGAATATCTATTGATGTATTTTAATACACAAACCTTAGAGTTGAGATTTACCAGCCAACATTTCTGAACTTGTATTGATGAAACAGACAGTTATTTTTTAATAGCCATCATGTGTGCTTTTCTTCCTCATCTTTGGGCTCCAATTTCGTTATTTCAGGCAGTAATGTTGGCAGCATAATGTTCACAAAACTATTGCAGCCTTAAATAAATCTATAACATGCCACTATTTCTATATAAACACTGAAAGAAGCCTACTCCATCTTATATGAATATCCTGGCGTTCCTAAGCCTTATTTATGTGACAGTGACAGAGGTCATTTCATTCCTCGAGGCGCAGCCATCTATAAATTATAGTGGCACACTGTGAGTAATGAGTTATGCTAAGAAAGAAAGGTGTTTAGAAGAAAACCGTGCAGATTTTGCTCAGCACAGCAATCCAGAAGTTCATACAGTGAGGAGCAATTGTCACCGTACATAAACCATGATGAGCATTGTAAAATAGAAATGTTTAAGTAAAACTGGCCTTTCTGAGCTGAGTGCTAGAAGTGGCTTCTTTGCCGAGTGCTTTGCAACATCAGAAGAACATGCCCTAGCCAAGAAGGCTGTAAATTAGTACCTCAATATAAAAATAATTAATTTTCACTCACAAAGGATGAGGAGTAAAATTTTCCACCAGACTTGACAAAATCAAACAGAAGTAGGAAGACCTGCCTATTTGTAGCTCACACTTCGGTTTACAATTTCTTTCTCAACCTTCAGATAGAAAATGAGGAGCATCCCCACAGAAACAGAGCTCTAGGTGAACTCAAACAGAGATTTTTAAAGCAGAAAGGATCAGAAATGATGAGCAAAACTCTGCAGCTGATAAGACACCTTACTACCACCCTAGGATATTTTTTTCCTTAGTAGATGAGTGACCTGCAGTCAGCCTCCACATACTGTTTGGCCATTTGGTAACTGGAAAGAGCTGCCTTCTTTATATGTACTGAGCAGCAAACTAGAGCTGGACTTCCCTCAGAGACAGGTCACACTGCTGCACCAGCTCCCTCCCTTCTTCAGCCAACAGCCCATAACAGGGTATGATCTCTGTTCAAAAGATTTAAGGTCTAGCTGATTAATTAACTCAGTCAGATTCTATCTACTTTCCCCTTTCTGCTAACCTTTCTGGAAAGCCTTTCCACAGACTTTGTTCCTACTCCTTCCTGCAAATGCCTACAATCAGATCATTTCTTCAAGCTAATGAGATTTCCCCCTTGCCCTGGATTCTCTAGAAATGCTGTCCTTCAGCTCTGCTCATCCTTTTCTCTTTTCATCAAGACTGTAACCCACAGTACCCTACTGCACACACTCCCCAGCTCCCAGCAAAGCAACTCTTCAAGGCTTTTCTAACCTCAGCCCATTAGTGTTTAATAGAGTTGACAAGGGGAGCTTGGAAACCCTGACAGCCATCGTGAGACACACTTTCACCTGGTGTGATTGATTTCCTGACCAGCCCTTCACCTGCAAGCCATGAGTGTGGCTGAGTGACTCTTCCCCTTGCAGCCCCCATCTGCCTTTTGACATAGGTAATGTAGCCAGGAAGGTAGGTCCACTCCTGGAGTTATGAGAGTTAATCACCCACAGCTTAGGCATCTGCACCTTATGAGCAGCACGCAGACTTCCCTACTCAGGGAAGGGAAGAACGGGGCCTCCTTAAATGTTACCTTACATTGAGAAGGGAGCTTCCCACAGGTGGACAACATAAGTTACTGACTGACTCCAGCATCCCTGAATTCCCACACCTCTCAGGAGATTGGATGTTCAGGTCAGGAAAGTGCTTCCATCTACTTTTTAATCCAGACCTTCAACTCCTACTGAGACGTACCTGGCTATAGACAGTCTCTGAAAGATCAGTAACAGTAAAAGTACACGTTTCAACTTTAAACTGTTCCCGCTGTCACTGTGAGGCCTCTGCACTACAATACAACTCAGGTGCTTTCTGGACAGAGGGGAAATGTGTAGCTGGTCCTCCTAGCTGTGAGCTACACGCATGTCCTGCCCTTCCCAGGGGAGCATCTCACTCGCAGGGCATAGGCGGCATTAGGAGAGGAAGCAGTGACTGCAGGTGGGGAGCTGCATATGGGTTTGCTTATATTCTCTGGTGACTTTATGTATGTAAAACATATAAGCAGCCCTGATGGTAGACCCAAACCCAGTGCTCCCATCTGCCAGCTCTCTCTGGTCTGGGGAGAAGTGCTTTTGCTCGTGGGACAGCGTTGAAATGAGTGGTAGCACCTTTCTGCCAGTGCTTTGAGAAGCATGTAGCTGAAGTTGGCCTTTCTGAAAGCTCTCAGAATTACCTGGAAAACCCAGGAGTCTTCAGGTACCTGAGTGATAAGCAGGGATGGGTTTTAAGCACCAAACAAGCATCTCCTCTTTTTGCCTTTGGGAACACAACCCATTATCTGGGCATGGATGGGAGAAGCTGGTACAACTGGAGGCATGATCACACTGGATGCACTGGCAAGTGTCCCCTACCACATTCCAGCCTAGTTCCCCATGGTAAATTCAGAAGTAATTAGGGACACAGAAAAGGGTGAAACTGGAGGTGGGTTTATGCTCAAAATGTGCACAAACAACTGACCTAGGGGAGCTTCGGATTCCGAGAACCATGGGGGGAAAAAGGAAGCAAAAAATTTTGATATGCAAATTGTTAGGGGAGAATTTGCCAGAGATGGTGAAAGGTCCTAGGATTAAAATACTTTCCCAATCTGTTTCCCAGAGCTACTTGACCTTCCCCAAATTAACAATTGAATTCTGTTTTCAGCTAAATACACGTCTCACAGGGTTCATCGCAAAATAGGAAAGAATCTGACTGAGTTTGTGTAAGAGTAGAAATCTGCTCCAACACACAGGGAAGGAGAAACTTCTTAGCTTCCAGGGCCGCCTTCTGATCAGAATTTTGTACTTAGTAGTTTTCTGCCCTATACAAAGATCTGCTAGCACACAGGGGAAAGTAAGCAACTTGTGCCTGGAAGCAGTCTGGTCATCCTGTCTGAGGGCATCCTTACATTTCTGTCCCTTTAAAAGGGATGATGAAAAAATATAATTTGATTTTTTTAACAGATATGATGAGTTTGTGGAAAAATACTGCCTAACCTGCCACGGCCGTCAGCACACTGCTGTCAGTGATGCTTTCATCTTTTTGCTTTAAATAGGATGCATCCTGAGATGGGGGTGGGGGCAGAAGAGAAAGAAAAGTTGATTACTGAACTGGAGAAAAGAGCTAGTATTTAGCTGAAGGCAAAAAACCACCTCCACAGACTTGACTATCATAATAACTATGTGACAAGCTATCAACTTATAGCTCAGTAGCCACTGAACATATCTACTGATTGTGAAATGTGCACCTAACAACGTAAAGGCATGAAAGAGGAGGAATAGTATAAAAGACAGAAATAAAATTTAACTCATGATGGCTGTCTGTACACTTAGAATTTGAAAAGTTTGTGCTCATCTCCAAAAGCACTGAAGATAGAACTGGAATGGACTGATTGATAGACTAAGAATGTCTTGGTTTGTCATCACAATTTTTTATTTTAGTGTTCTGTGCTTTATCAAGAAAATATACCTCTAAAATATGTATGTGAGAAAATACAGTGCTCGCAGGGAATGAGGCTGGGTCATGACATTTCCCAGGATGCCACTTCGGTGAAGATCACTGGGAGATACCTCCATTGGTGCCGGGCATCCTTTTATGTGACCCTCCTGCCTCACATGACAGCTCCCTCCTTGGCAGCAACACTTCATGTGGTGTACTCAGAGGGAAGTCTCTGTGTGAACGTCTTTGGCAAAAAGCATTAAAGCCAAAAATGCAAACAGTCTGGCAAGTGTAAATATAGCATCTGCAATGCAGGTGCATTCCATTTGCTCAATGAGCTCTCTCCAAGGGGATCAGGGCTTGGTTTGGTTTTTTTTTTTTAATATACGTTGTCTAAACTCTTTCTCTGCTGTCACCTCCTTGTCAGATCTCTATTTCGCAGACTGTCCCTGTGGCAGCTGCAGGAGAAGCAGCAGGAGGAAGATCAATGCTTGCCTCCTGCCCTTCAGCAGAACTGTTTAGAAAACTCTCTAAGCTGAACAGAATCCTTTAGGGAATGCTTGAAGATAGTAAATATCTAATGATAACAGGGGACTATTGCCTTGAGGGGACAATGACATGTTCTCCTTTGGAGGCAAACTGGCTAACTATGAAATATCTGAGGCCAACTGCAAATTATCTCTGTGAGGCACACCCAATACAACCACAAGGCTTTCATCTAGTTAATGTAAGAAATAAAACCATTTTCACATGGCCTAACTGGCTGGAGCTGTCAGCAAAAAAAGTGAGAAACTTTCTGAAGGTGAAAATGGCCAATGTACCAAAAGGTACATAAACTCGGGACTGAGCTGGACTGGAAATAATCCACTTTAAGAGCAGAGAAGACACCTAATTTTCCCCATAGCCATACAAATGATGCTGTATTGCTGGGGGACACTTGTGCACAAATGAGTTTGGAAAGATGATTCTTCAGTTTGGAAGAAACTCACAAGTTGATGGTAATGAAGAGGGATTTTTAGGGCGGTAAAAGAAATACTCCAGAGTGCTATTCAACTCATGCTCATGTGACCCCATGAATCTGGGAATATCTGCGGTTTGAGCCTCTTTTGCTGCTATTGATCATGAAGGTTGTGCCTAAGCCCTAAGTCAGTGCCTCTAAGACAGGCTTAAAGCAGCATGGACAGTGAGTGATGCTGGAAAGTCCATCAAAAGGAGTTTATTACAATGGAAAATAAATTAGATTGTTCCAGTTCCTCCCCATGGGTTACTTGAGGCTTAAAAAAGGCAGTAGTTACAAATATGTCATCTGACTATTTGGAATTGATTTAGTATAACACAATCTGTTACTCCATTTCCGAGATGAGCTCCCCCCCAGAAAATTCTGAACTACAGTTTCAGAGCCTGTTGTCATTTGCTTTAAGGAAAATTTCTGTAGTTTAATCTTATGACCCTAGAAATGATGTTAGCAGCTTGGGTTTTCTGAAACCAATGAAACATTAAGATGGCAGATGGTGTGCAGGCTCAGCAGGGATAAAGGTTGCATGACTGTGCTAGGAATAAAACATAAATGGTCTGGTACATTGTGTTTGGTGGAGTTTCTTGGTTAGGGGAAATTTTTAGTTTATTATTTTCTTACAATACAAACCTGTAGGCACATCTGCATCGTCTTCTATAATGCAGTAAGAAAAACAAGAAAAAGCAACTTCTTATATTGCTGACACAGTTTCTGTGACTGGATGACTGTCAAACTAATTTAAATTAAAAAAAACCCTGTTAACAAATATAGTACAGAGAAAGGATATTTGCTCCACTGGACAGACTGAAGTCCCAAGGGCTAATGTTCTTATCCTGATAGTAACGTCCATGAACAATGTATTTCTCCCTAATTAAAATGAGTTAGTATCACTAGCCAAGATGCTTGAAAAACTGCAGAAGAAAACACATTGTAAGCATTCAGTGTTATTAACTGTTAAGACAGATACTATGTTTCTTTGCATCAAAAATTCTTCCAAATCTCCAGATTTATGTAAAAATATTCTTAAAGCCTAAACCTCTCAAATATATTTCAACAGTAGGAAAAAAAGCTTTATAATTCTGATCAACAGAAAGATGCATAATTATATGAATTTTCTTCAAGGAAAGTTATAGCATATGTTGTTTATTTATCATAGGTCTTTTGCACTGTCACCGCTTTTATGAGGAATACTGCTGAGCAGCTGTCATTGCCTGAAGAGAGCAAAGGTTTCTATGCCTGGATTAAGGTAACACCAATAGCCTTGATTTACTGACTTGGCATATCCTTAGGGAATTTATACATTATCAGACATGCTCTGAAAAACGAGACACAGAAACTTAAGCCCTGATCATCATAACCAGTGCTGCTTTCATGTTCACTTTGACAAAATGGCTTTCAGTCTGTTTGTAAAACACCCTAAAACACTGATCAGCACCATGTGCAGGTGGACACTAATGTACCATGAAGAATATGCAAACCTGTATCTTCTAGTAAATATACACCAAAGTACTCTGGTGGTTATATTTATGTTATATTATGGTATTATGGGAAGGCACACCTACACAGATGATTTGTTGTAGTTCAAAAGTGAAGATAAAAATGAATTTTTATGGTCAGGCACTTAAAATGCCTGAGTGCAAAACCCAGGTCTAATCCCACTCAAGGATTACACTGGCAGTCCAGGAGACTTTGGGACATTCTGAGCATCTAAGATTCACGCCTCCATGAATGGTGTTCAAAAAATCTGGCAGCCCTTTCTGTCCGATGTTTGAAGAACAGTTTCAAGTTTCTTGGAAATGTCAGAATTTCCCAAGGAATGGAAATTCCCATTTCTGACTAACCCCAAGTGCTGTTTCTGCTCGTCCCAGGAGAACAGACAGACAAAAATGGCACAACCTGAGCTCTCTCCCCAGCGCATGAGACACTGAAGCTGTAATGTATTATGTACAGAGAAATCCATCTTCCTGCCATAGCAAAGAAGAGGAATAGGGCAAAAATTGCACTCACTTTGCACCTGGAGCAGAGTACAGAAGCAATGAGACACTATGTATGACACTTGCAGACATTTTCTTAATTGCCAAGTATTTTAACAATTTCACCTTATAAAGTAAAAGATCATTATTGTGAAGATTATTATTATGAGGATTATTACAATGATTATTATTTTACAAGCAATTCTATATTTTCATAATTGATTAAAACCACTCACAATTTCATAAATATTAGTGTTTTCTAATTAATCTGTCAACATTACCTAAAAATTATTTTCTTATTTCCAGTTTTTACCAGAATCATTACAAATTGCAGAGGATGGCAAAGAACATGATTTGACCACTGTGAGCACTGTACCCATTGTCTGTCCACAGCATGGCAACTCCTGTAAAATTACTCTGCAGATTCTGGTAAGAGTTTTATATATCGGCATTGAATCAATGCGCTCACTTTTTCCTGCGGTTATGTTACAATGAATTCTAATAGAAATTATAACACGTAAATAACAACAAAAGGCCATAAAATCAACAAGCTAGGTCACATATTTGATTGCAAAATAAAATAGATTATAATATCATGCAGGTTTCCTAGGGGGAAAAAAAAGAAAAGTCTAACTAGCAGAAACCTGAATCTTAGTCCATTGAGATTTATGGATGAAATAACTATGAGCGGGAGAACTTATTTTAAATTCCAGGAGTATAAAATTCCATTTTAAGTTTTTGTAGCAGCAGTGATCTTAGGTAGAATAATTTCATTAATTATCAATAAGAAGCTCATTTGCAGATTTATTATTCAGTAAATGTGAACTGAAGCCTTCTTTCTTTTGCTGGCTTACAGTTTTTGTGTAACTTAATACAGAAGAAAAACATCATTCTTATGCTTATATATTATCCTCTTTCTAAAGGTATTTTTTTTTTTTACTTGAAAACATTGACAATGTCACTTAGAAAATTCTTGCCCTTTTAATCAGTAAATGCTTTCCTCAAGTTAATCTGCTGGAATATCATGCCTAACCAAAGGGGACGTATAAGTATTTACTTTCCATTTGCAGTAAATAAACCACCAAACCATTCTTCTAAAAAGATATTTATTTCTTTTTCATAGGTGACTCAATGAGAAAAACATTTTGAGATAGGATTACAGACAGTGTCTCTACCCACAAAAAGCCAGCTCAAAAAAATGTTTGGAAAAAACTAGATAGTTCCTGATATTTTTCCTTTTCTAAATCCCTCTCCTTTCTCTCCCCACCACCAGCCAAGCCCTTAGAAGAAAAAAATCATTCCAATGGGATCATAACACAATGATCTTAAACCTTATGGTTCCAGCAGCTGTGCTGGCTCTCGTACCTGAAATACTTTGCATTTATCCATGGCTCAGTGCTGCTCTGTTCTACATACTGCTCTTGGCTTAGAGTCTCTGCTGGTCCATCAGGCAAACATCCGCTGAGCTCATGTGAACAGATTTTCTTAGATATTGAGTAGCTGGAAGCACAGGCTGGTGCTGGGGTGGGGCGGGGGAAGACACATCTCCAGTCTCCATAGACTCTAAGCAACTTAGACACCTAACATTTATGAGGATCAAATAACAATTAGTCACATAAACTGTCAAAGTAATTTTTTTTACTCACATTTTCTCTGGCAATGAATGCATACTCCAGGAGTTCTCAAGTGAGGGAGACTAAGTTCAATTGATCACACTGAAACTAAGGCTGACCCCTTGCCAGGGTCTTCTCCAGTCTCACATTGTGCATTTGACTGGAAGAAAGAGGGGCAGCAAGGCCTACGGAAGCAGCTTTGTTTTCAAGCTGTCAATGGGCTTGATGTGTTGGTGCCCAGAGGTGCCAGGATGGAGGCACAAATCAGCCAGTTAACTAATCTTTGAAGGAAGTTGTTACTGAAGTGGAAATCAACTTGTTTCTGCAGCTGAAACTGATAACCAGGTCTAGCCCTTGATTGTTCCATCCTGAGCCTGTCTGCCTGGATGACACTTGGGTCGCTTATGATTAACTGAGACACCTATATATACTTAAGGTTGAGTATCTGCTGCTAGTGTTTGCATAACTGCATGTTTGTTTTGTGCCCTTATTGTCTTTAGAGTCTGTTAGTTTATCTGAAAGCACACTGTGGGCTTTGAAAAAAGCAAGGTTGGCCACAGTGCTAGAAACTGAAAATAAAATCTATTTTAGCTGAGACTTGTTTATACCGGACAAATTAACTGACAAGCTTCTCGTCTGACTGAATCCATAAAATAACATTGTTGTGCTAATTATGTAGGGAATAAGCGATAAGAAAGCTAATTACAAGCACAGAAAGTGCTTGTCTCCAAGTCTCCAAGTTCAGACAATATCATAATGAATGTCAAGGCACAGCAGAGCCACTGGAGTTCAGCTTCTGTTAAGTTTATCATTACTATTTTGACAAGATTATTTTCTTTGATTTTAAACTTTTGTTCTGGGTTGTGAGCACAACTCACGGGGCTGTATTGGTAATAACTATTCCTCACGGAAATCTCCAATTTAATTGAATTAAGAACCTTGAAAAGGAGCCAGGACTTTTCTATAAAATGCAAGGCAGCCTTTTAAGGACTTGATATGAGAGATAATGTATTATTAACATTTGTAGGTTTTTTGTTAGTTCCTATAGAACTCTACAGGGTTAACTTATATTTTATTATTATTTTCCATAAGGAATAAAACATTGATCATGTTAGAAACAGCATCTTAAAGTATGTGAATGCCATCTCCTACAAATTATTAAGCAATACTACAAATGGGGAAAATGTTATGAAAATCACTTATTTTCATATCAGATTAATTATATTGCTACCATTTCTAGAACTTTATTCTTATCAGCTGATAATTAATGGTCTGGGACAGAAAACTAAATACTCAGCAAAAATGATAGCAGTCCTGAAATCAGCAGCAAGGGTCACAATTTAATTTTTTACCCAACAAAGGATTCCTGAAGGGCTGGGTGGCTCCTTGAGCAGCACATACACACTATAAAATGCAGATGGCTCAGAACCCAATGCTATCATAATTCAGTGTTTGTAAATAAAAAACACATCCATGGAAATAAAAATCCAGGCTTGTCCTTTACCTGAGACCTCAGGATGAAGGGTCAAGACCCAAAAGAAGTGGCCATTACCAGTCTTGCTGCTAGAAGTCATTCCTTTAGGAAAGATAAGACATGCAGAAGCAGATCTGCATAATTGACTTGGGACGCCATTGCCATTTCCATATTAATTTTGTCACGACCCATCACATCCCTATCCATCCAAGATACTTACATAGCCAATACTATCATAGCCTACTACTTTTCCACATTCTTGTAGTGCATTTATCCTCGCAATGCCTCTGCAAAAGATAGAAATAAAATGACCATCATTTTACAGATTGGAAAGTAAAGCACCATACCTAAATATGCCAAAAATACAAATACGAATCTGCTGCATTTGCCTTCCTGTCATGGATCCAAAGTTTACTAAAATCTGACTCAAGAACCACTACTTTTCTAGATCATAATTCTGTTTATTTTAAATTAAATAACTCCTTATAATAAAGCTAGTGAAAGATTAATGTTTCATAGAAACACAGGTTCATCTCTTTCTTTGTCATGAGAACTACTCATCTTCATTCCCTGGGCATGGACCCATAAAGATAAGACTGTAATTCCAGAAATACGAGCACCTGTGGAAAGAAAAGCACCACTGAGTTTTAGAAAATTGTCTACTGCATGGGAAAAGAAAAAAGAAAAGCACAGAAAAATGTGCAGAGGGATGCCAGATTCAGTCAGTCACAACTGTCTTCATGCAAACCCCATCTGGTTTCAAGGCATGTGTGTCCTGGAATAGGAAACATTTGTGTTGGATGGTAAAGAGGGAATGGGCAACTGTTTGAATAACTCTTGTCAGACTCAGTGTTTGTGTTCCTTTTAGACAGCCAGTTACTGGGCTCTCCAAACATCACCCTTTCATCATGCCAGGTGGACCTGCTGCGGGTGCCGTGCTCGGAAAGCAGCTGTGCAGTTGCCATGCTGACAGTGACAGCTGTGACAGACTTTGCTCAGGATGGGAACCGCATCAGCCGCATCAGAGCTGAGCCAGTTTGATGGAGGGATTTGCTTTGGAGGGCTTACACAGCCAATGATGTGAAGGTCGGGTCTTAAAATAATTTGGAAAGCACGTCAAATTTAAGTGGGAGGATTAGTATCAAAGAAAATGAGATGCTGGTAAACCTGAACCATATAAATATTTGGGGGCAACTGTCAGGACAGTAAACCAAAACAGGCTCTTTATAAACCAAGAAAATGAAAATATTATGTAGACTTGTGCTTTAACAGACTTAGGTCGGATTATTAGTCAGCACATCAGTTAAACCATCAGCTGGATTATAGATGTAACCAGGCATACTTGTGTATGCTGGAAGAGGAGAGAGGGAGAACCTAAATTAGGGAATTAACACCTTTTCAAGAAAGGAGAGGGAAAACCAAGGGTTTAGAGAACAATTTCTGAAAAAGCAGAGGAAAGGAGGTATCACGGGTAATGAGAAAGGAGGACGGAACTCAACAGAGTTGTGTTCAATTTGTGACTGCCAGGATTCACCGGGACACCGCCGGCAACACATGCGCCTGCTCCATCTCTTCGTTTATTCCTGCACAACATGTCTAAAATAAAAATAAGAAGAAGCAATCAGAGAGAAACGCCATGCTTTTCCTGCAGAAAGCCCGGCCAAAGTAGCCTGGTGAGCAGGGACCACCCTATTGTCTGAAAAGCTGTTTTAGGGCCTTGGTTGGGAGGTTTGAGAGCCATAATCCCACCACCTGAAAGAATAAACCAGAGCATAGATCTGACTCAACTAGATTTCTCAGAGCAGTGGCACATCCAAATTGGTATATATTAAGTAACCAAAAGCAAACCCCCAGTGAAATCTGTAATTTCATTGCCCTAAATTTTGTGGATTTGCTAATGAGAAAATGAGATTAAACAGGACCAAAAAGAATTTTTGTCTTTAAAGGTAAAATGTCTAGCATGGGACTATATCCTTTTCTCTCCGGCACAGGCTTCTTTTAAACTTTTTAGGATTCTTAAATCAGAAATTGCAGCTAATTCAGTGTAGTGCATTCACATCCCCACATTTTTTCTTGCTGTTACAAATGCTTTCATTAAAATATGAAAAGGTAGCAAGTGTGAAATTGGATTAATCAATTTTAATAATAAAATCCATCTATCTCAGTTAAAACTTGATCTATGGAAACTTTATAGACATTACCTTTCCTCCTCCCCATTTCCCTGTCGCTGTTTTGTGGTTAATTAGAGGCCTTAATGTAACATAGTTCCTGCAACATATCAAGGAAAAATCCATATATTAAAATTCACATAATCTTTAGTCCTTCAGACTTGTTCAAATACTTTTGATTTATCTGCAAATTGAACAGAAATAGTGAGCAAAACAACCTGAGAAGTTCAGACATCTGATAATGCAGATTTCTTCAGCAAAGTAACACTTAGGACCTGCATACACTCCCGGAATCATGCAAGAAAAGAGAAGAACAGAAAAGGCCACATGGATTTGCTTGTACAAAGGTTTTACTTAGGAACTTTGCAGCCATGGAGAAAATAGGAAAATTCTGAGACACTCCTTTATATCACCCTGTAAATACAAATTATACAGTTGACCTTAGATCGAAATCCTGTTCAAAGTCCTCAAGACGACCACTCTAATAGTTTGGTGTGCCAGACACTGGTAGGTGTCTAAGCAGTGTCTCTGTGTGTTGTTAAGGGGCATTTTGAAATACAAGATAATGTATTGTCACAGGCGAAGAATTTTGTCAGGAAATGTGGTTCTGTCTTCACCCTCTTAGTCATTTATTTGATTTCACCACTGTTCCTAAAAGCTAAGGTCTGCTTTGTCGCTGGAAGACTGCACAAGGATATAGCAGCCATTCTTCTTCCCTGCTCTGCGGATCGTAGTAGAACTAACCGAACTGCACCTCTGGACTTCTCATGGGCAAAGAGTGAAGAAAGAATTAACAGCCCTGGCAGGAGAGATATGGGAAAACCATAACACGTCATCACTCCCACCAGTATGACTGGGAGCTCTTCATATCACAAACCACTACACAACCCAGCCTTCCATTTCTGAGAACTGGATAGCAGAGTACTCAGCCATGAAAAACAACCATCATCTTGAGTAGATGTTGCAATGCTCAGCACTGCCTGAGATTCAGGTATTGCAGCTTCAAAAGGAGTTGCCTTACCTCTGGCTTAAACAGGCACATCTTCTTGCAGGATGCCAGGACTTAAGACCTCGTGTGGGACCCAGCTTGTGCCCAAGTAACCAAGAGCTGATGCAGCTGAAGATCCCTGTTGCTGTAGGTGATCTTTTTTGTCTTGCTGTAGCAGATCCTTTCCTCTTTTATTCATGTGCCAAAAGCATACAGCTCCAGTGTATGGATTAGGGGTCTCATCACCAGTACCCCACCAATAACCTGCACATCAAACATATGAATCAACCATTCAGATGCTGTATCAGGAAATCTAAGGTCAAATTAGGCATGACTACTACTAAAATATGTTAATGCTACTTAATTACAGCATATCTTAAACCATACTTCAAGCATTAAAATTAGTTCAATTTAATGAGAGTTCTCTTGATAATTTCAGAGAATAATCTACTTAGCAAAAACTTTTAATAAAAAAGATTCATTTTTTACTAGATAAAGAGAGATAGAGCATTGCATCAGGTGGAATAGGAACACTTTGTACTCCCTTACTGCACTGTGATTAAACTCCGTTGTTTGAAAGCAAAGCCTACCTTGTAGCCATTCACAATCATGTTTTAGAAGTCAGACTTCAGTTTGTACTTGACACATGAATTCTGCCCCTAATGTTTTGTGAGGAACAATAATGAAGAAAAACTGCTGTGTAGACTGTATTCATTACATATTTCATTTTAACTAGGTCACAGTTCGAGACCTCCCAACAGGGAACTGCTACTCTTTCACTGATCCACACATTATCACATTGATTGATGGTGAGTATTCCTCTTCAAAATAATCTGGCTCAATTACTCAGTTTTCAGTTTCTGGATGTAGCATGCATTTGGTTTTACATTAGAATATCAAAAGAGTGTTGTACTAGTTTGCTTATAGCGAGTAATGTAGTGCTTCAATAACATACATGGTTTCCTAGTGCTTCAATAACATACATGGTTTCCTACAAGCTGTTTATACTCGTTTTAACAAAAGGACTAGAAATGGATTAATCTTGAAGCGGCAATGGGTTTGAGTCTGAATAATTTTTACAAGACAAAGGTCAGATTCGAAAATGTTCTTCAAACAGAACTGTCATTAATGACTTCAAGAGGGTATCTACACCATGTGGCATCATGACAGCGACACCCCAGTTCCACACCAGGGAGCCATTACGTCCCCATAGCAGCACAGCATACAGAGACAGCCTGGTCCTTCTCAGCAGTTTAGTAACACCTGATGCAAAGCTGTTCAGCACAAGGATACTCTTGCATTCTTCTACTTCCAGAGGTAGTTTATACACAGCTGCATCTCTGCATGAAGTTGACAATCATAATCACAACCAAAAAACCCCATAAAGATGGCTGTACCGCCTCAGATAGAAGTCCAGAAATAACAAGAGGCAAATACCAGTGCAGAAATAAAGTTGTATGTCCTCCTGTACTGGCCAGCAGTATAATTACTATCAACTTATAAGCTTCATAAAGACTTAATGAGCCAAAGGTAGTATCTTTGTATTTGACAGCCTGTACTGTAGAGAACTTTTCTTCAGTTAACTTCCCTAATAATTCATGGATCTATTTACCCCAGCTATTTAACATTTGAATCAAAGTTGCTAGCATTTCAGATCACATTCCAGGTTTGTCATTCCACCATTAACCTCTTAATGGCACAGATGACATTAGGCACACAGCATCCACATGTGCTTGGCAGGTGTGATATTCGAATTTTGATATACTAATGTCCCATTTCAGCCCAGCATGCTCTGGAGATAGCATCTGAAATGACATCAAATCTGGCGAAATGGGTCTATGAAATGTAAGTAAGAAAAGCAGTGACTCCATTAAAAGTTGTACATATGCCTCAAATAAAGATTTCACCTAAACTGGGTAGTCTCAGCTAGGAGATTAGCTCTGCACATCTAGGACTTTCCAGTTTCCCTTCTGCTTTGCTGAAGATCATTTATAATGTGTCCAGGCACTTGCGTTCTGGAGGTTTGGTTGCTCGATATATAGAAACAGCAGAAGAGCTACAAGAGGTGCAAAGTCATTCCCATGCCTCATGTATCTACAATTATTTCAACTCGGGGATATTAAACTAGATTAGAATACTCTTTCAAAACTCTCTACATATTTATATTCTAAACTATTTCCTTCTGATTTAGGGCTAAGAACGGACAGGAAACTGCCAGGTTGTTGTGTTTAGGAAGTCATAAATTACTACAAAGTGCCTCTTGGAATGGGGAAGTGCTCTCAGCCATGTAGCATATTTATACATTGTTTCCATGGGAAAAAAAGGTCTAAAGTAAAACAAAGCCATTTTATTTGAATAATTCATTTTGCTACCCTGTTATTGGTATCTCAGGAAATGCTTTCTAGTGTAAGGTGTCCCTGCTATGGCAGGGGGGTTGGAACTGGATGATCTTAAGGTCCTTTCCAACCCTAATCATTCTATGATCCTAAGCAATTCACAATTCTGTTTGAGGACAGGGAGTTTGGAAAAGCCCATCCTTCTGTGGCATCCTACCTCAGAGTTAGTTACACACCCTCGAAACAGAATAAAACCCCAGGATAGCTTGCCCCCTCAATAAGGTCTTCCTTGTGGACAGATGTTCATTATTGTTTTGTCCAGTGTAGCTTTAAATAAGCCAACCTGATGGGGCTTCAGCCATCTCAATAACTAGGTTATTTCAATAAGATATATCACTTCTTGATATTCAGCCAATTTTCTTACCCATAATTTCACAGTCCCATTACCCCTACTTATATTCCCATTTATTATTGTAAATAATTTCTCTTTCAATTATTGTAATGACTATGCCACCTATTACACATCAGTTAAGTGACTTCTCTGTCTGCCTATCCAAAAAAATGTTAACACATTAGCAAATTGCTTTAAAGCTCTGTATTTAAGAAGCGGGGAATGCAAGTCTTGCTTCTGTCCTGATACAAAGCCTATATCCTAAAGACAAAGGCTGACACAGAGGTAAGGAACTGAAGCATTCCCTTTTGCTCATGAAAGGGTACGTGGTGGGATATCATGTTTGAAATGACATGTGCATTAGGTGATGTTAAGAACTGCACAAAAATCTTGTGGGCTTAAGTAAGAAATCATGAGTGACCCTCAGTAATAAAGAAGTATCAGAAAGAGACTGATCTGCAGATTGCAAACAGTGAAGCAAGAGAAGTAAAAAAGCTAAGAGAAACTTTTCCTAGGGACTATGAAGCAATAGGCTGAGAGGATGATTAGAGCATCAGCTCTAGGGTATCTGGCACTATATCAACTGTAAGTGAACTGTAGACACAGGCTCAGATGAGAACATTATGCAGGAAAGAAAAGAAACATCCACAATTAGTTAAAGAGAACTGAAGGGAACAGCAGACTAGCCACCTTTATATGGCTACAAGGAAGGCAGCAAAGAAAGCTTAATAAACTATCAAAACTAATTCTGAATCAACAGCAGAGCATCCATCAAACAATATAACCTAAGGAAATCCATTTATTCCACCACAAATCCTGTAGGCCAGCTCACAAGGAGCCACCAGACTCTGAGATCAAAATGTAGGCAAAGCTACTGTGGGTAGGTGGTGACCACTTGTCTCTTTGGTACCCTTTCCACCTGAGTCCTGGGGATGGTCCGCTGAAGGACTGTTACATGAAAAGCAAGGGAAGGTCAAATGATGGGAAATGTTGCAAACAGTAAAACAGTAGGAGTGTTTTCTATGCAAACAGGAATGCACATAAACATACTCTTGCTTACGAAGAAAAGGAAAAATACACAATAGGAAAAAGCCAAGATCAAATCAAACATGAAAACAGAAAACTGCAAACTTTATTGGTTTCCAAAATTTAAATGAAAAGCATTCAAAATTTAAAATTTAACTTCATTTAAAAAGATTTATTAGAATAATCTCTTTAGCAAATTGGTTAGAAAATCTTAAAATGTCATGAAAATCAAAATACTGAAACCCTTTTTTTTGTTGTAGTAAAATTTTCCTACTGAAATGGTCACTTCTAGTATATAGGCTGTTTATTAGACTTTGAAATACTTCATGTTGTAACTTCTATAATGATGTTTTCAACAGTTTGTAGTTGGACATACTGAGCTCACGTTACACCTGAGGTAGTTAGCTATTCACTATATAACTGAAATACCTAACTCCCACTTCTAATGATAACACTCTCCTTTGGTATGCCTCCTGCTAATATATTTCTGTAGGAATATTTATCATGTAAACTTCCTTTTTGACCAAAGGAAGTGACTGAAAATCAAAGAAGATTGCGTCATATTTTACAGCATAAGCACAATCAATTTGTGCATATTGGAGCATAGATGTGAAGTAGTGTTAATTATACTAGCTAAAGTCCAGAGAGAGCACTTCCTTTTATAGCAAAGTACCTTCTAAATTAAACAAATGTAAAAACCTGGTAAAGCAGAAGTATAGCCCTCATTACAAGTTATGGCACATTATAAATAGAAAAGCTTTTCACACCATAAATTGTAAACTCTAAAATATGAAGTACTAGCTACAAACTAAATATGCAGAAAATCCTTTTAAGGCAAAATATAAAAAGTAAAATCGTTCTTCATTGGTGAACTACATATATCATTCATGTTATTTTGCATTTTACCTTACAAAGGAAAAAGGGTTTGCAGATTTCTCAAACATGGATGCTTATCCATCCATCCATCAATATTATCACAGGGGCAATAGCACCATTTCCTGTTCAATCACAAAATCCCTCAGCCTGCACAGCTCCACACTTCTGGTTGGCTTTAATGGCACGTATTGTAGTAATCTGCAATTAAGTTCTGGGCATAAGCATCTCTGCCAGTGGTGCTGTTCTTTTTGATAATCTGTAGAAGTTTATATATCCACAAGCATTCAGTGACTGTGAATGTAAACCAACAGCTTTGGTCCCCAAGAACATCATTAGTCCTTTAGTGGTGCGCACTCTGAAACCAGAGAACATCCTCCAGCATCACCCAACGCTTCCTAGGTCACAACTAGCATAAAATACATCTTACAGGCAAGGAAAGAGGGAGCCTGGAGGGACATGTCAACAAATTTTTTTTTTTTTTTTTTTTTTTTTTTTTTTTTTTTTTTGGTGCCAGAACTATGGTGGACAATGTTGGCAGCAACATTAATAACTGAATTAATGAAAAGATGAAGCAGAGCTTCCTCAACATGAAGAAGTTCTTTACATTGAGGGTGGCAGAGCACTGAAACAGGCTGCCCAAGGAGGTTGTGGAATCTCCCTCTCTGGAGGCATTCAAAACCTACCTGTACATGTTCCTGTGCAACCTGCTCTAGGTCCTGCCTTGACTGGGGGCTGGACTAGATGATCTCCAGAGGACCCATCCAAACCTAGTGATTCTGTGATTGTGTGAATATTAAGCCCATTGTGTTAGTTCATCTAACACTACTAGTAGCAATTGTTTATATCTATTTATATCCCTTTCTGTCACTCTCTTACAATAAACCAACTGAATTAATTCCTATAGCATCTCACTGTCAAAACCAAAGACTTAGGAGTATTTTATAATTCTAGGATTAAGAGCACAATTTGAGCCATGACTTCATGCTAGCACAAGAACTTCCTGCATCCCTTGAAAAACAACCCAAACATATAGATGGGGAGGCAATCCCTTTCCACCCAGTAGATCCATTGCTGCAGACTACTAGTGAAGCAGGATGGGGAAGTGAACTGTGGAGGCCAGTTTAGATATAAGTAGCGGCACCTAGTTCACAAAGAATACACAGAGCTCCTTTATGCAAAAACTGCAGTAACTCACACTTCATTTGCCACAAGCAATTTCTCAAATGTCGTCCAAAGAATCATTATGAGAATTACAGATGTTTAAACATCACAAAATTTTACCTGACTGCAATTATCCATTGAAGTCATTCAAAGGCAGCTGAAAACTTCAATTTAGACACATTGCTGATTTGTTAACCACTGTGCAATCTATGCCATGACTTAATTGAAGGACAATAAGTGACTTACAGGAAAGTGGGATGAGGTGTCAATGCTTATTAAGCAGTAAATAGCTCCCATAATAGCAATGATATTTATATGCATATGCTAATACAGTTTTATTTACCACATACCACTGATTAGTCTGGCTACAGCCATTTTGACACATTATTTTCCATCAACCTCTCTAAGACTCTCTCCTTCTAAGCTCCCCCTG
Organism: Psittacus erithacus; assembly: GCA_009867235.2. NCBI lineage: Eukaryota > Metazoa > Chordata > Aves > Psittaciformes > Psittacidae > Psittacus > Psittacus erithacus. Next base: position 21,094 of record WYDI02025004.1, on the reverse strand, counting down.
TTGAAGGAAACCACGGAAGGTGATTCTCATAAAATATCCTGTCTCCTCTGTCCCTCTTGTGAAGATGTCTAAATGGAGCTAGTACTTGATGATAAGAGATTATCTTTTTTTTTATGTTGTCCCTAGTTCTAATCAATCTTAGCAACAGCATCTGCTCAGTGTACTTAGGATTTATGTACCTGATTAGAAAATAAGATGAGACAGAATCATTCAAAATCTTATCGGTTTATGGCCAACTTCACTAAGTTTTCTAAGATGAAAGTTGAAGTCAGATGTATTTTCTAGCAGAGAAAAAAAGTTGGAGTTTAAACTCTTACTGTGCTTTAAGCTACATAGCTTTCTATGGCTTTTAATCTAAAGAGAAACAAAATGCAGATATACATATGCTAAAAAAAATGTGGTTCTTGAACCATTTGTTCCTCTGTAGAGGAAACACTAACAGACTGGAAAAATATTGATGTTTGCATGGCCATGCTTAAAAATAAATCTGTTACTTAGTTGTGGTATTTTATACAGTCCTTTTTACATTTTATGTTTTTATTAAAGAAAATAATAATGCTTATGATTATAAGATTATAGCTTAGCTTCCATATTACTTACTTTTAAAAGAAATCATGTTTAAACCTAAATGCAGTGCCTTAAAAGGAAGTAGAAGCATCCACTGTTTTTAAAGATGGCAGCTGTTGTCTTGTGAGAAGAAAGCTCCAAACATATACAACGTATAAAGCTATTGTTTTCTTCACTTTTATACATCACATTAGAATAAAATAGAGTAAGAATAAGGCAAGCTTTTGGAACAAGAAAACAATGAACAAGCAGAGGAGGATCCTCTCACAGGTCCCAGTTGAGAAAACCGAAAGGGCTGCAGGTGGGATGACCTGGCTTTTGCAGAGGGCAAACGCTTGCAAAGTTAAAGTTATTCTGCTTACTCAGATGGAGCAAGGACTTTCTGAAAAGAGAGATAAAAGTCTCAGATTGTTCAACACACCGCACGTGCTTACAGGAAAGTTGTTGAGGGGAAGAACCAACTTCATTTTAACGGATTTTCAGCAGAATCCCAGTTTTTCATGCGAAGTATTCACCTAGCCACAGTCAATCTTGTAAAAGTCAGTGATTAGTCACAGAAGAGGCTATTTGAGCACTGATTTTGCTTTGAAGAATATCATGCTGTAAAGCATTTGGTTAGAACCAAAATATATTTATTAAGGCCTGGAGGCAGGGACTTTTTCCCATTTGCTTTTTATCAAATGTATATCCTTTTTATCCATTCCCATTGCCATAGCAGCAGCTGGGAAACAGCTATCTGCTTTTCACATGAATTCTTATATACTTCCGGCAAATAACTGCGACAGTGTTCCCTCGATTACAGTGCTGGAGAAAAGCTTCCCCTTGGGTTGATTTTCCCTCCTTCAAGGCTAGCCACTACACTGGTCTGATTAAGGAGTGCTGTTGTACAGTACCAACAAATACCCATCATAGGTGGATGTTCTGGGTTTCTAAGTCCACTTTTTTGTTTGTTGCTGTTTAGGCGCTTACGATAACTATAAAATTGGCACCTTCCTTTTGTGCCAGAGTGTGTCGCAGGCATTTGAAGTGCACATTCGGCAGTGGGATTGTGGAGGCCACCGCTCTGCCACCGCCCGCAACTGTGGTGTGGCTGCACAAGAAGGGGGTGATAAAGTGGTACTGGACACCTGCAATGGCCATTTCCAGGAGAACAGTTAGCCATCAGAAGCACCAAAGCATCACCACATGTCAAAATCCTAAAGTCCTACGGAGGGAGAAAAATAACAGTATGTGGATATTTGAGTACTTTTGTTGTTGATGTCCTTTAAAAATGTGAGGTTAATATTTCTGAATTACTAATGAAGTCACTACAAAAATATCTATCTGAAGCCACAGGAGTGCCTGCAGGGAAATGTACCAAAAAACAAGATGCAGCGAAGAAGCTGGTTGAAGTGTTAGTTTAACAAACTGTAAAACAAAACAAATAGCTCTGGAAATTACTCAGAGACATAGCAGAGTGCTAGTATTGTTACCCTCTGCAGTACGGCAATCCACTCTCAGTTTGTTTATGCTAGGCGCTACCCAACTGTACTGCATAAAACAAATTACTTTGCAGAGCTTATGATATAAATATTCAAGGAAAGATCAGAGGTAGCAGGATAATGTAGATTTAGAGAGGAATAGTAAGGCAATATTAATCAGATCCAGATTGCCCCCAAAAGCCATGAAAATGGGCTGCAAATGCACATTTGGTATAATGTCAAGTATTTGCCTAAAAAAATGCACGGCCACAAGATGCTTTGCATGAGTATCACTTATCCACACTAATTCAGTGAAGTCACTGGAAGAATAAAAGCAGGCTGCACCAGGGGTTTTGGTGAGAAGAGCCTTAAATTATGGCCAAGAAGATAATTTTATCTTAGAGTTGTTATTATCAAGATTTGTTGCCAGGAAATGTTTTGAGTGAAGACTGGTCCACAGTACAGCCAGAATGATGCAGGAACTGCCTGTGCTTGGCTGTTGTAATCTCGCTTGGAATAGATTTTAGTAAGGCAGTAATCAAGTATCTGTTAATTATAGAATTAAGAAAAGGCAGGAAGCAAGCTGTCATTTCATTCTGCAACTGAATGCTATGCAATTATTCTTTTATTACTAGAATAATCTTAGCAAGGAATCCCTGTTCTCATTTGCACCTCATGTAAGTCTCAGCACAACAAACCATGATATACCAAGGACACGAATCTGAATCCTTCCCTGATCTGAATGGGAATGTGTAGGAACTGTGCAGCAACAAACACGATCCCTGATCAGGCCATAGCTCATGCTGCATCTCAATTTGCTCAACAGCCAACCTTGCACAGTGCAGGAGCTGGCTCCCATGTGGCTTCCACGATTTTTCAGGCTGATGCTTTGAATGGGTTAAGTCACTGTCTTTTCTGTGCATGGTAACATCTTCCAACAGCCAGTCACTGTACATCTCTGCAAACTGAGGCCTCACAAAAGCTTCTTTGAAGCCTCAACCAATTGGCAGCATTAAATCAAGGTGGGTTACAGAAAACCTGGCCTGTTTTTAGCTCCTTAGTAGCGGATGGGATGCCTTGCCTGAGGCAGGCTGAGGAGGAGAAAGAGTTACAGCTCTTTGAATAACTGAAATAAATCCACATCTAGATATATTAATCCAGACAGCATGGAAGACTGAAGCAGATAATGCAGTCGTGATTGCAAGGGTTTTATATGCAGCCTTGTAGCAAATGCTCCTCCCTGTAGTAAAGCGCATAATTAGAAGGCGCATACTTATCTGAAGAAGGAAATCAGATCCTACCCAGCACTGTGCCAACTGCAGTTCTCCTGCTCTACCTATTACATTTTCAAGCTTACTTTGGGAAGCAAAACATACAGCCAAGGTGAAGGTACAGCCAAGGTGGAGATGCAGCCAAGGTGGACATGCAGCCAACACCTTCCTTTGTATTCAAAGAACTTTATTTACATGATAACTTCCATTATTCACCAAATCAAATATCTTTCTTTAAAGGATGCATTAAATGCCCTGGTCAAAACAAAGAGGACCTGAGTTCAAAACATAATGCCCCTAGCTGTTGTTGCAATCGGTGGCACTTAGCAGCTGAACAAGAAAATAACCCATGGACAGCTCCTCAGAAAGTATTCTCATGCCTCAAAAGATGACTGAGAAGCTAAAAAGGGGAAGATTATTGTTTAGTTCAGCCAAAATGCAAACTTTGGAGTCCAGCACAAAAATATAAATATAAGCTAGCTGCTTCTTCACAGATGTGAATGGACTTGCTGAGGAGGAACATATAAAGGACCAAAAAATCCCCACTGGAAGACAGAAAATCAACTGCCATTATTTGGCTGCATAAATTATACTCAGGCAGGGGTCACTTAGAAAAAGGAAAATAATTATTTTGGTATTATTGTAATGAGATGTTTCCAACTACTTAATGTACTTTTTAAGATTAACTGAAAACATTTAATTTTGGATAAAAAACCAAATAAGGTTACTTAGCAGGATACAGTGCTCCTGCTCCTGGCCCAGATTGGTTTCAAAATAACTTTCATTTTTACCTGTGAAAATAAAGCAAACAGACAAAACCACATTTCAGTTGAACAGATTTTTTTCTTTTTCTTTTCTTTTCTTTTCTTTTTTTTTTTTTTTTTATTATTTGGTTGGAACACAAATCTGAAAAATCCATTATCCACACAGTTACTTCTTTGTCTTAACCTCAAGATCTTTTTTTATTTTAAAGGTCAGTGTAAGCCTACCACAAGTTCTTTAATGAGAAAATTGCTTTATCCACTTTAAAACACAATCATTTCCTGCGTAATCCGGCCTTGGAAAATGAAACGATTTTTCAGCGGGAAGAAAGCTGTTTTTCACACTTGGCAGTTTATCTGAAAGATATTATTTCCCAGGCAAAGACACAAGGGTGGCCTTATTGTCATGGAAATCACTTCAAAAATTCGCTGGTAACTTACCAGTGGGAAAACTTCAATGGATGTAATTATTAATTTAAGAAGAAAGTACCCGCGCATTTTCATATTTATGTAATGCTATCAGCTATTAGTACTACAGAAATTGAAAGCAAGCTAAATAATAGCACAAATAAATATTTATGGTGTCTCTAAGTGATGTTAAATTACCTCTGCCATCGCCAACATCCTACTTTGATATTTTTGTTTATAGAAAGGGACAGTTTTTATTGCATAAAAAGGTTGGGAACAGCTTTAATTCAGTAGGGTTTTTTCTGCCTTTTCAGATCCTGTTCCCTTCGGGAGCGTTTGTTCCAGTTGATGTGAGCGAGTGAGGAATGGGTCTGACGGTGAGGACGCTGGGCAGCGACTTCAACAGCACCAGAGGTTTGTGTGGCCTCTTTGATGGGATCAGTCACAATGACCTCAGCAATGTGTCCGAGGAAGACTTCATAGAGGAGTGGAGGTACAAAGCCAGAGAGGACCCCCCACAGGGGATGCTTTGTAGCACTGTTTCAAGGGGTGCTGATAGGTTTATTTCATTACATACTCCCCTAATGACCTGACAGAGAAATCTGCTTAATCTAGCAAAGGAAGCCTGGAGACCCATTACCACCCTAACAGCACAGGGGCTTAATTTTCAGTCAGCGCAATACACATAAGCAGCTACTGAGAGAAGTTTTATATTTGCAAATGATGTCATGCTAACACCTGTGTTAAGATGCCACACAGCTGTTAAAAAAAATGCAGTTCTCACCCATATCAGAAAATGTAGATAACTGACAATAGTGATTAATTAAGGGTTTGGTATTGCCCTTGTTCTTTTATTCCTGAACACTAATTACAGTATGTGAGTATAGATTAAATATTACATTTTGAGAAAGTGTGGTAATATATGTACCATGCTAACACTTCTTATCTATTCTACTAATGATGATAGTGAGGTTTGAAAATTTGCACTTTCTGAGACAGATGGTCTGGAACCAAAGCCAGGAGTCTGGTGCTCTAACATATCATTGTCCTTGCTCCTTTCCCTGTCCCTATTCCTGTTCCTATCCCTATATCGATCCCAATCCCAGTCCCTATCATTATCTCTAACCCTATCCCTATCCCTGTCCTTATTAGTTCCTATAGCTGAACATTTTAATTCCTGCTGCTGAACATTAAGTGTTCCTAATAGGTTGACTGTGCAGGTTTGCTTGTGAAGTATGTTTGGCAAATAAGGAAAAATAAGGCCTTAACATACCTTTTAATCTGTACATGGGAATATAGCACAAATTTTCAATAGATTTTTTAATAAATTTTTTTATAGATTTATTTATAAAAATTTACACATACTTACAAATACATATTTATAAATATTTAGATCTACTGCATTTCAGAAAATAAACCAACATCTCTGCCATATTCTCTTTATATTAAATGGGCCTAAGGAATGGCAATTTAATGGCAATTTTGACCTGTATTTACAAACTGTACTATTTAGAATACAATAGCCATCTTTCTTTAACATCTTAATGATGTGATTATCAGTGAGAGCTTACTTCTGGAAAGGCAATGGAGAACTAGTTTGCTGCAGGAACCAACCAACTGCTGGCTACACAAAAAGGGACTAACAAGATCCTTAGAATGACCAGTTCAAGGTAAATTTGTTGAAAGATCAGAAGTCAAAGCACACTACATAGGATTTTACTTGTAAAACATTGAGGAATTCTCTAGTGCTTGGTACATATAATGGAGACACTTCAAGGAAGGCAGAAAAGCACCTACTAAGCGAGAAGGGCAAGAGAGGTGATGAGTTTCACCTTGCAGTACTCTCAAGGGTGGATTCTCAAGAACCCTCCAGACCCTGGTTAAAAAAACAAGCCAATGAAAAGGCTAAAGCTATCTCCAGAGGAGACAGGATTGGTCTCTGATCCACCCATGGAGAAATGACACAGTAAAAAACAAAACCGAGAGGGTGATTTTTCTACTGCTCTTTTTAATTTCATTTTAAGTAACACTGAAAGCATGTTAAGTTTTCTTCACCATGTGAAGCTAGTCTGAGTACCCACCATCTGGCAGGTCAACTCTTTTCCTGGCTTCCACCTCTCTCAAGCACCTGTAGGGCTCTGAATGGCATAGATCTCCTTTAAAGACCAGCTTTCTAACGTGACTTTTAAACAATAAAACAACATCAGAGCCTCCAAGCCCTTAAGTAACATTCAGACAAAGAACAGCTGAATTTAAAAACATTATTTTAAGTAGGTAAAATAAATTTTGCAAATTATTTTTTCAAGTCTTTCAAGAAACCAGCAGGAATGCTATTGATTTTGGAGTCTCTCTCTATGATAATATACAACTCAGTTTGAAAAATTTGTCTTTAGTTCTTCCTTGACTATAACGGGCAGCTAAGAGGAATGATAGTCTAGTCATCTTATGTAGCCAACAGAAGGCACATCCAAGCTCACTGAGGTGCTGTCTATATGTGCATGCTTGTGAGGAAGGATGTGGTTTCCAGTGGGTCCATCCTTTCCACACCATACATCCCCATCCTGTCGACCAGGATGGGATGGATGGGAGGTATTTGGTTTCACATGGGAATAACAAAAGAATTTGTTACAAAAAAGTATCAAGACAAAAGAGCTTCAGTTTACTGAAATTTTCATTTCTGTTTTCAGTTTCTGTCCTGATTCTGGAGCATTTTATATGATATCTACTTACCTATTTATTTATTTATTGACTATGTGATAATTACCCTGGACTCTAGTTTATGTAGCATTTCCTCAAAGTAAGAGTCACTTCTGCCTTAGTTTCGGTTTGCAGTTAGTTCATGATGCGAGTCTGGGCAGCTTCAGCTGCAGTTACCCACCTTGAAGAGCCAGGGGAACAGCACAGGCAGGGCGCCCACAGACACTAAACTGCATTCTCCAAAGGACCAGCACTCCCTCAGTCACCAAATGTGTTTTATCATCCTAGACTGTACAGAAGTGCAGAACAGATTGTGCATTTCTGTGAGCATGAACACCATCTTGTTGTATCACATTGTGTTCTGCTGTGCTCACACACTAGGAAAAATGGTTTCATAAATGTCTGGGCTTATGTTTCAGAAGGAGAAATTGGTTAATTTTCCTGTGTCACTGTGATGTTTTATTTAAAAGTTAGTATGTATCAATGGTCAAAATCATATATGCCATTTTCTATGTATTTTGGAAAAATTTGATAAAGGCTATTGCATTTTGTATAGAAGTATCTAGTGGCTCCAAAATGTTGCCAAATACTTTCACTTTCCTGAAGTATCATCTATCTTCTGGCTGCAAGACAAAATTAATGCCAAAATAATTTAAAATTTTGGTGTTATTTCAAATTTGGCTGTCAGTAAAGTATTGCAAACTATTGAGATAAGAGGCATATCCTTTGCTATGAAGCTCCAGGATTCCTCTTGTGCTGCACAAATAAGATCAATAATTTTAGTCTCATGAAAATTCTGAAGAAATTTTAATCATGGCTGTTTATTCAAACTGAACTCTCTATAAAGTTCATCCATCATTAAAGCTGGACTAAATTAAAAAGGGGAAAAAAAGCAACCACTTCACCTTATTTGATAGTCTAGACTTATGATCAATAAAAAACTGCTTTGTCAAAAGAAAAATGCAAATAAAGCTCCATTGGAAGACAAGAATGAAATGAAATATGCATAAAAATATTCTAGAAGAAAAAACCCATTTGATTTTCATAAGAAAGCATTTGAAACAAATAATTTATTTTTTTTTTTTATTATTCTCCAAGCAGTACTAAAGTCACACCAGGGTCAAATCCAAGGCCTTATTTCACGTATAATATGCAAAGCGTAACCTGCACCTTAAAGGAGGTTCTGCAAAGAGAAGTCAAACAGCTAGGCAATGCTCCAGCAACACACTTAAGCATCTGTTACTAAAATGTCCCCATGTAGTGCTTAAAGATGTACAGGACAACTCAAGAAGGGCAGTGCAAAAACAACTAAAGAAAACAGAGATTGAATTTAAGCATTTTCTTAAGTACTTTGGCAGATTGGGAATTTATACATTCCCCAGCCTCAGGGAAAGAAAGTTTACTTGTTATTGTAAACTAATTTGTTGAAAGTTTCCTTCCTCTAATCTCTTTCTATTTTTAAATCAGAATACCTCCAGGAAAGAGTTTATTTGATAAGACTCCAGCACCTTCTGAGGCGAAAGAAAGAAAAAATTACTGCAGATGTCAGAAGGAGAGCACTAAGCCCAGGAACATGCTGAATGCCTTTCAGACACCCTTCCCACAGTCCTCTGGTTGCCATTATGGCCATGTGGATTACACCTCCGCAATCCCATATCTAGATGTTACGTCAGAGTTTGTCACTCACTTAGAAACAGAGTCTGCTTTAAAACAAGATGAGAAGCTGGTGACCAAGTCTTTTGATCAACGACATCAGCCTAAATCAGTCCATAAGCGAGGCAGCCCCAAGGACCAATTAAAACCTCTTGCACACAATGTTTCCATGAAAAGAAACAGTTCCATTAACTCTACCAAACCAACAAAAGCCCTAAAGAGAGCAAAAGAGCAAGATGATTATTATGAATACTCAACTTTTCACCCATTGCATGGCCCAAGCCAGAGAGACTTTGGGAGCTTTGCATATTTTTTCCCAGAGGATTACTTTGAAGGGGATCGGATGAAGCTTCCACTGTCATGGCCCATGCCCAATGGCCTAACAGCTGCCAAAGCTCTGGAGATTTGCCACCAAATTCTTGCAAATTCCACTATTGGCTTAGTGTGTGAAGCTTTCCTTGGAAAACAGATGGATGAGGCAATTGATATGTACTTTTTAGATCTGCAGCTCAAAGATGATGTGGCTTCAGTGAGGGCCCTGATAGCCCTTTTGGAAAATGAATGTGAAAGAAGAGTACTAGGAAACGGAAACAGTGTGTTTCACGTAGAAAACCAGCAAGAAATCCTCACTGTCCTCCAGTGTCCTGATTTTTGTAATGGCAACGGACAATGTACTGAACTGGGCTGCCAGTGCTTTGAAGACCACAGCTCCTATGATTGTAGCTTTGCCAAAAGTAAGTAAAAAATTCTGTTTGTTCCTACACTACCCATCTTTACATAGCATTAGAATTATTACGTAGAACATCCGCACGGAGTTGTTTGCTCTTCAAACAGTGATACCAGTAAGGTATTTGATGAATTAATAATCAGTTTTTGACCTTGAAGAGAAGATCAAAATATCTGGTTGGCTGGTCCTTCATTTTTTCGCCTGAGTAACTTTTTAAAAATGGATTTTACAAGCCCCTTAGCAAATTGGTTTTGCAGAAGTGATTTTCTTTACATCTGATCTATCACCGGCATGCTGACAAGCAAGGTTCTGACAAAAAAGAAGGCCCTGCTCACCTTGTGGTCAATATTCATGTTAACACTGTATAGATACTTCTTTTTTTCTCCTGATCAACGGAGAATAAAATTTGAAAATTAATCTGAAACACCTTACTAGTAACAACAAAAAAACCCAACTAATTGAAAGTGACAAAATGAACAGGTGACATTGTCTAAACAATAAAATAGCTACAAAGCCATAAAAAAGCTACATAAAATAGGACATACTTGAACCTGCAGACCTGATTCTGCAGATTTTTATGTATTAGAGTTACAGGGAAGACTAACCCTCTAAGTTTGTTTCTTCTTTACAGTTCAGCCTCTCAACGGATAAACCCAAGTCCAGCATGATTACTGACAGTGCTTGAAACTAAGCACATGCATAAATGGTAGCATTGATTTCAAAATGTAAGCCCTGCCTCAGCAAACCACATAAGCTTATGCCTGAAGTTACAAAAAGGTACTTAAGGCTCAGCCGTACAGTTGAGTTCCTGCAGCTTAAGAAGTATTTCAGATAAACTGAAATGACAAAGCACCCCCTCTTAACTCAAACCAAATGTGGGGAAAAGCCTTTTTCTACAATGCTTAGAGCATTATTCTGTATTTAGGACAGGTAAACATATCTGGGGTCAGTTGCCATAGCTTAGCTGAGACATTAAAATCTTCATCCAGTTCCAGAATCTCAGTGACACATCTGATACCCCAATGCATTTACCAGCTGGGATGGGATTACCCACATACTTCGCAATATCTTCAGTGTGCTGATTTAAAGCGGTTTAAATATACCCAACATTTGTTTTTTGTTTGGGTTTGTTTTTCTGGGGGTGGGAGGATTGGGGATTTTTAATGGCAGGCTAAAACTTGCAGGATCATTTCTTAATTGTGGAGAAATTCATTCTCTTTCATGGAGAGAACAACTGACACTAGTGACTGGAAAGCGAGTTGAGCAATTTTGCAGTTAATTGTCCAACATACAATTCAATGTTTAACTTCATTTCTCTGTGAAATGATAAGGTTAGTGGGGTTACTTAGGACAAATTTTTAAATTTTATTTTATTTTGCTATGGTTGAAGTCCCTCAGATTAAAGGAAAATAACTTCATTATGACCTTTCAAGTAAAAGCTAATGGCACTTTTTCTTCTTGCTGCGATATCAAATATAAACAAGGACAGAATAAAGAGCATGGCCTGAGATTGCACAGGGAGGTGAGAAGTGAAAACAAACATGTATTAGCTGTGGCAAAGACACCATAAGCCATTACTGCTCCCTGATCTGTGGGATTTGTTTGTCTCTCGCTTTTCTACAGCTGAGACAAATGTGATAGTTGGTCTTTCCGTGAAATCACTTTTCTTCTGGGAGTCTGGTTTATTAGAATTCACAGTACATCAAATTATTCCCTCTAGTTTTTGAAAGAATCACTGTTATTCCAACTTCCTCCAGCAGACTCCTGCTCCCTCCAGTGCTGCTCACCTGGAAAACCACTCTGCTACTCCAGGGCTCCCATAGTGTCTCCACTGCATGAGAGCTGCTTCATAGAGGCTGAGTTTTTAGCATGAGCATCTTAGCCTGCTACCTGGGGGAGCCAGCCTGGTGCTGGACTCGCAAAAGAGCAGCACAGTTGCAATTAGGAAAATATAAATTTCCTCATTACTCCGTTTGCTGGGAGTAAGTCTGTTAGTGTTGCGAAAAAATTAACATTGACAGCTTCAGCAGTTTTCCTAACACTTTTCCAAAATTCCCATGCAGTTTTCCCAGCATTTCAAGGGCAATATTTGATTTATAAAGAAAATGACTCTTCTTCTCTGTATCATACTGTATACAACCCACATTATCTTAGCTTCAGCTAAGGACTTGCTTTTTTTTTTTTAACCCACACCTGTAGAATATTTTCTGTGGGTGTGAACTTTAAGTACAAATATTCTTTTTTATTTAAGAAAACCTACAGAACACATCAATAATAACTTCTTGAGGAGAAGAATGCTTTCTGGCTAAGAAAATTGAGCTCAGGAAAGAAAGCATTAAATAAAATTGTAGTAGAAATTGCCATTTTGAGCCACCAGTATTTATTATTTTTCTTGAGGAAAAGGTAGTGGCATAACTCTCTGCTGCACAGGGTATGTTTTCCCACAGGCGCACATGACCCAGAAACATTTACTATTAATTTTTTCCACCATACTAGGGAGATGAGAGGGAATTAAATTTAATCACTAAAATCCTCTCTGTGAAATATTAATTTTTTCCTAACTGTAATCTATCTACCAGCTTGTACAGGGTAAGACCCTGAACATGGAGCACAGTTCAGAGGTATAGATCCCTCAGTCCACGGAAACCTCTGAGCTGTTTTATGCACGGAAATTAGGATCTTAAGGAAGATTTGCTGTTTCCTAAATATCCTGGTAGACAATAAAACTACTCAGGCATTTACTGTGTATCACACATCCTAAAGAAAATATTTATTCAAAACATTTTACAACCTGTTTTTCACTAAAATGGAGAGTTGGGGGAGAAAGAACCCCATCAGTAAATAAAATTATTCAAAAAATTTGCCTACAGACTAACAACAGAAAAAAAAAAACAAACCCTATCAACATTTTTGAGAGGCTTTTTGTTAAAGAAGGGATCCTTCTTCATATAAAACCCCAGGGTTTGCTTGGATTGGTTTGGTTTGCATTGTTTGGATTGTTGTTTTTTCTCCCCCGAAATGAAGAGGCTAAAAATAAAAAGGATCCATGGCCTGCCCAAAGTTACCCAAGATATCATGGTATTTACAAATGGGAACAATGGGGATTAGGAGAGTTGCAAACACCTTCTGTAACATAGATTCTACAAGTGCAAAACATTTCAGAAAATATACCTTTGAATCCATAGATTGCTATCACTTGACTCTTCCCAAAGCACAGTGCCAGAACAGTCCTTGGCTTCTTCATGTGGTGAGTGACTGAGAGGCAGTATGGATTTCCCTCAGCATCAGTGGTGACAATTTGAAGTTTGTCACCATATAAGTCCCTTTATAGAGAAGGGGAACAACACTGAAAATTAACTTCTCAGCATGGTCACTGGATACTTGCCAATTTACTGAAGACCAGTGATTAACTAGTTAATTATACTAATTTCAGTTCTAAAGCTGGGATTCCCTGAGGGTTATCACCCTTCATATCATGGTGTCCATGTTCTAGTCAGCTCATCCTTGCGTCATCCTTTTACATTCTTGTGGAGGCTTAATCAGCTTCAAAGGGATCAGAAAAACCCTATCAAGGCCTCCTACAGTCAAATGCAAATGGAATTTGCCTGAGACAAGCTCAGTTTTCTGTCTCTGACTCACACTATGGAACGTAATGTGAATGGATGGAATGTAATGTAATGGATGGAATGTGTTTGAGACAAGCTTAATGTTCAGGCTCTCCCACAGATGCTGAAGCATTTGAAGATCAAGCTGACTATGAGCAAAATTGAGGAAAAAAAAATATTCCTGAAAAATTAAAACCAAGGTAACAACTGTCACAATTAATTTGCAGAACCTTCTCCTCTGTCTTTTGTATAACTGCAGAGAAGCTAAGAGATGACTTCACACAAGTTGATTCCCGCATTAATTATGGAGAGTGAAAAGTACTGCCACAGTCTAGAGAGAATCAATGTGATGAACTGCAATGACCTCCATGTATTACAGACTATTTATGAATTCATTTATGAGCGATTTAGAATATTCCTTCTATATATGCAAAAATACAGAAACTGTGTATCTATAAAAGTATCCAATCTTGTAATTGCAATGTAAAGCAGATCTATATGTCCAGCCAGAGGTCAGATCCCCTACAAGGAGAATTAAATCTTAGCTGTGGCATGCCAATCACTCTGACATTATAATACTTAGAAAAGGTCAGCTAGTTAATTTGGTACAGACAAGCAAGAAAAGTATTAGTGTGAGCTTCACCTTTAGCTTTTCTTGATTTTTTTACTTTCATTCACAACATTTTTAAAGATATTTGCTTATTTTTACATTTCATAGGAAGAATGTTCTACATAGCATACAATCATAGAATCATTTAGGTTGAACCCCAAAGGTATGCATGTCATCTCACAGCTATTTGCAGGGTAAAGTGCTACAGTATAACACAATAAATATATGCTTCTTAAATGGCAGTTAAAAAGCCTGGAAGTCCTCAGAACTGAAGTCCTGTTGACATCACTAAAGCCAGGATTTCACACCAGAAAGGCCATTAAAGATGAAGAATCAAGATCAATCTCAGAAATAAAGCTATGTTCCAACCAGAACAGCTTAAGCCCTCTAACAGCAGCTCAGGCACCCTGACCTGGCTGGCAGCATGCAGGCAATCAGCACTGTGCAAGCACAGGCGGGATAAGCCTTTGGTCTTTTGTACTAATAAGTAGAGGTTCTGTAGGAAGGGAAGAAAAGGAAGAGAAATTAAGAAGTGAATTAGGTTTCTGCAGGATGTATAAAACTCCTGCTTCTTTCACTTCCTTTTAAAAAGGACAGAAGAAACAGAAGAATGTATCTTGATATTGGAAATGCTAACTCTCAAATGCCATTGCTAGGAAAAAGTTTTTTCCAGGAGAAGTTACATGAGTAATGAAGGAGAAGGCAACTCCTTTGACTGGCTATATATTTTCCCATTAACTCTAAAACAAATCTTCAGCTAATTTTTTTCAGGCTGCAATTACAGATACAAATTAAAACTTCCCCAAGATCAAAAAAGCCATCAACATAATTGAAGTATCTTTCCCAAGGTCACTCAATCTCAGCTACACTTGCCAATACATAATAATAGTTTTGACCAGCACACACACATGAAAAATGGCCATGCAGTATGTTTAGGGATCAGAATACAACCCAAAACATGTTTGGAATAATTTTAAATGAAAACATGTAGGAAAAAAAAAGATTGGAATTGTAGCTTGCAGACAGGCTTAATCCTCTGCTCTGCCCAACTCCAATGGGAGCAGTCCAGGTGACCACAGCTATAATTATCCTCACACAAAAACTGCAATTTGGGGTTGAAAGGCACCTCTGAAATTTGGCAATGCTCCAGAAACTTAGACTTTCTTAATGTTGCTAAACATTTCATAAACCCTCCTCCCAACACCTGTATAAGGTGCTTAAAATGTCATTACCACCTGTAATTAAATGCAGAATCCAATTACAGCAGATAGCAAATCAGGTTGGTGCTTACTGTTTGCATATATTGACCATGCTGCTTATAAAAAAAATATCGGGACTACTAAAGCACACATAGAAGGATGCAATATGCAGATTGTATGAAGCTCTAAAGAGCAATTACAAGATAAAAAGTAACGAGGAATAATGACAAATTAGTTTCAGTGAAGTAATGACACTTGAAGTTTAAATTTCTCTGTGGGAAGTTCTGGGAAAAAAGTAGTCAGCAAAGAAATAAAAGTGAGGAAAAATGATGGTGAGAAGGTCAGAAGTTAATGCTTACCTAACACACTTACAGACATCCCATTTTCATGTCAATAAATTTCAATAGCATTATTAAGAAGTTCTGTGAATCCAGCTGCATTTTCAGAGCACTGAACCACTACCACACAGGTCCCTCAGATCATTTGCAATAGCAGTTACATGAATTACACCCTGTTATTTTTAGAATGATTACATAGGCCTCTCTGAATTTATCATACTGCTTTGGGCTGAGTCTTCTTCATGCGCTCTAATTAAACAATATTAATTAAAGCACCAACTATTACAGGTCCTCAGGTGGGGTCTTTGAAACAAAGATGTCTCCCACCCATGGAAAAATAAGCTCAGAGCTTTAGCATGACCAGTCATGCAAGTTGAGGATGAAATATGTATTCTAGATATCTCACCATTTATATAATTTATTTTTAATCTTAATTCCTGTTTCCAATGACAAAAGACATTTAAAGAAAATATTTGAACTAGTTTGAGATCCTCAGGTGAAAGGGAACAGCGTATTTCAATTCCTTACATCAGATTTTGCATGGCAACATATTCTCTGAAATAAGTAAGTTTCTCTCACTTTTATCAGTTCAGTGGTCTTTAAATTCCATATTGTGGTGCCATAATGATTATTTAAGGACCGTTAGTCTGTCAAATAAATGGATACCTTTTGGCACATGCAATATAAATTTTGTGGACAAGATAGGTCACAACGGCGCAGGCAGAGCCATCAGGGCATACTGGGTCAATAGAAGCTCTTCATGCATAAATTAGACTATACGAAGTAATAAATGCATACTAGACTTTTCAAAGATAAAACAGCTGATTTCTGATATCACCAGGATATCGACAAAGAAACATACTACTCACTGTATGTAAAGGGGATAGCCTCTGTGCCTGCGACCAGCCTGTGGTGCTGGAAGGACCAGACCTTCAAGGGAGAATTACACTTTATATCACCATAAGGGTTCCAGATATAGTTACCTGAAAATGTGGAATTTCTGTCTGATCCTCTCTCTCTGTTTTGAATTTGGTTTTCAAATTTGTTCAGATTAGTAAACAAAGAGAAAACACAACCAAGCTTTTCACTAACATGGGGAAATACTTGATATGGTAGCGAGGACGCAATACACTCTAACAATTAATTATATCAATTTTTCAAAATTGGATTCCAAAAGAAGAGACAAACATGCTTGTGAGAACAGCAAACACCATACCTACTACTGGCATTATTCTTTAAAAAGTTTTTTTCCTTTTCAAATTGTAAGTCATTGGGCTTAATTCTCCTCTTTATTATAATAATTCCTCTGATTTTGGTGGACATAGTATTAACAAACTCACCATTATGTTGATGAAGGTTACATTATCAAGAAAAGAATAGGTCTCTTTTCACAAATGCTCTTTTCATTTTCCTTTTTTCATATTAATTATTGCCCTTTCCATCTCACAATGTTGGGTTTTTCTATCTAGCCAACTGAGGAAGGTTTGAAAATTTCCCATGCCTGCGCTCACCACATTCTCTTGAGTATGTACTTATTCACTTGACAGTTGATGGACTTTAAGTGAAGCAGTGCTACCATATTGAAGTCTAGAAGCTAACTCCACTGCTATCATATACATTTTTCTTCAGTAATAACTCCTGTAAAGGAGGAAGACTTGAAGCAGATCTTTATATACTGTTGTGACACAGAACACACTTTAATGTGCTGCTTCCATTCCACTGGAATTGCATTCTTTACATTGAGTTAAAGGTATTAAGAATATATTCTTTTTTTTTTCAAGCTGACTTTAAAGAAATATCACTAAGATAACAATACTTTGTAAAAGAGGTTCTATATGACTTGAAAATGAAAACTTTTCTTTTGAGACCTGTTATCTCCACTTAATATCAAATTTTTCCTCAGCTGACTGGACAACACTGAAAAAAAAGGTAAAGAATAAATATGAAAATAAATATTATGCAATTCAAGACATTATTGGTTTCAGTTATTCGGCTTTTTCCGAGAAACAAACGATTTATGATTTAATACTAATGTAAACTGGAAAAAAAGCATTCTTTAAAATGTTTATTTAGAAAACACACTCTTTCTTTTTCCCAGACATCTACAGAGTGGTCTTCATCTGAGTTAGCTATGAATCCTAATAATAGTGGTATATGAATGAAATTATTCTGTAGTACCTACAGATCTGGGACATAAACATTCACACCAGTACATTCTTTTCAACAAACAAAGGTGGCATTAAGAATCACAATTACAAAAGACATAATGAGTAGGCATAAGGAGCAAATATCAAGACTTTGAGATGACTCATTAAAACATAAATTTTTTAACATAGCACTTACCTGCTTTTGGAAACATCACTCACAGGCTTTTAGAATGAATGAGCACCTCCATCCACAAAAACAAAAAGAATAAAAAAAAGGTTAAGAACTACAAAATTTACAGAAGAAACATCGTTAAGAATCACAAGATGAAAAAAAAAAAGTGAACCTAACCTACCATTAATGCATCCTGACTGACATGCAGGTTCTCTGTTTTATACTGATGGAGACAGATTTTTCCCAGTCACATAAAACATATTGGTGGGTAATTCTCAGGGACTGACAAGCTTCCTGCTAGTTTTGAAGCTTTTCTTCCTTTCATAGCAATTTTAGTTTAATTTTTGATGGTGCAGATGCAATAAACATGCATCGGAAAAGGCAAACATCAATACCAGCCTTCATCCACTGTTTTAATTCCCAGTTTTTTCCATTCAAAGCACAGACGTGGCTGAGCAAGAAGAGGGTTATTAGCTTCAGGGTTACAAAGTCAATAGAAACCAAATTTTAAAAGGATATCAAATCCTTGTGATACACAGAAGGTTGCATGCCCATTGACCCATACTATTCTGTAAAAATCAGATCAGGGAGATGAGTCTTCTCTGGTGATTAGTTTATTTGCTTTAATGCAAAGCAGTGAAAGCAGTTTAGTGAAACATGTAGCTTCACAAAACTATTTTCTGAAGTACACAGAATTAAATACTAGGAAAGTTTACAAAACTATACCGCTGATTTAAACTGACCAAAGCCAGACACTCCAGATGCATGCCTATAACTTCTTTACATCACACTGTTTGTAGGCACTGAAGGAAGTTTCATCCTTAAATCTTGTTAAATCTGAAGCAAAAACAAAAGCCCTGAACAAACAACCCCCCTCCCCAAATACTCACACATACATGATAAATAACAAATTAATGACATTTAAAACCTGTGAAATGTTGAAAGGTCTGATTTAAACTGACCAAATTCAGGGCAAATCTATGATGCCTTTATATCATGATTTATGTTGTGTATGAAACCATGATCTTCCAGTGCAGAATGTTCAACCAGCTGTGAATGAAAACTCAAATGCAATAACAAGATTTTATGCTAAATCAGTAACTGTAAAGATGGGTAAATTACTAAAAACAACCAGTTGGATACTAGCATGGGCTAAGAACCATGATGACATCCATGAGCATGCTGGTACCCAAATCCCTTCAAGTGGCATCACTGCAATCATTCATGGAGAGCCACAAGATGCTGCCAGGGGTTCTGCCCTCAAGTACCTTCAAGAGACTGAAACTAAGACCTCCTTTGGTAAACTAGTAAACCCCGCAAATGCACAACCAGATCTTACATATCACCACCTTTCAAGGCCATCTAGCAAAGAGGTGATATCTCATAACTAACAGTGCGGTTTTCCTTTCTATTGCTAAAATAAATTACTAGCAAGCCTTTTAAAAATAGAAGGATCAAATAAACATAAAACGTCACAGTGAGATTTCTAAAGCAAAAATAATCTACCATACTGTTGCAACACATGGATGATTTCAGTGTGAAACTGAGCCGGTTCATTTCTTGTACGCCATGAGTACTTGCAAAATACTCTCCTCGGCCTCACTTCTGCAATCTGTACTGGGTATTAGAGATCCTCAAAGCAGAAATCTAGATTCACCCCATGTCAGCTAAGAATCATAGGTCTATAGTTTGGTACTATAGAATCACAGAATCACTTAGGTTGGAAAAGACATTTAAGACCATTGAGTCTAACTGCTAACCTAGCACTGCCAAATCCATCGCTAAACCATGTCTTTAAGCACCACATCTACAAGTCTTCAAAGTACCTGAAGGGATGGTGACTCCACCACCTCCTGGGGCAGCCTGTTCCAATGCTTGACAATCCTTCTGGTGATGAAATTTTTCCTAATATCCAATCTAAACCTCCCTGGCACAATTTGAAGCCCTTTCCTCCTGATTGTTTGTTCCTACTACTTGTTACTTGGGAGAAGAGACTGACCTCCACCTCCCTACAACATCCTTTCAGGTAGTTGCAGGGAGCAATAAGGTCTCCCCTGAGCCTCCTTTACTCCAGGCTGAAATAAAAACCCAGTTCTGTCAGCTGTTCTGGTTCTGGGCCAGCAGATGTGAACACGCAGCTCCTTACATCTTCCTCTATAACATGACTGCATCCTGCCCCAGGTGCTACCCTGAGGTTCAGTTTTTAACCTACCAGTACAAGTTAAAGTACATTTTTGGCCTATAGGTCACAGAGAGAAAAGAAGGAGGATATTCTGTCCCAGATTTTGTTATATATACACTCCTAAACATAAATTATTAATGTTCAAACAGATCATACATTTCACAAGCTTGTTCTATGCACTGCCTGATTTCCCACAGATTTCTCTCCTGCCTCTAACTTGCCCCTCCACAGACATCAGATATCCATCCCATGTCTCCTCAGCTTCTGCTTTCTCTGGATATCTGCACTTTTGCCCTTACTCTCACCTTTGTGATATTTCTTAGTTCTTTCCTTTGCTCCTCTCTTTCTCTCCTCTAGCGTTCTACTGAACTACTTGCAGCTCTTTTGCTAAGGTTTTTCAAGATTTCCTTCTCATGTCTCCACCTGTCTGGCCCACATGCATATACCTTGTACAGGCCTGTTAACTACCCATCCACTAACAAGGGGAGAGATTAACAACAGCTGAACCTTGTGTTCCCCCCAGCAAGAGCAGGATCTGTATGGCTGAATACCAGCTACTGGCTGTCACAAGACTTTTCTGAAGCTAATGTAATTGATATTTCACCTTTTGTGTTTGCTTGGGACTGCCTAATACACAACAAAACTAGAAGGCAGAGAGAAAGACAAACAGAAAACCACATTAAAAACAAATGCCTAAAACATCTATGCTCATTATATGTGATACCTCATTTTAAAACAGTTAGCAAAAAGAATGACAATTTTCAAAAGTGATGTACTACCTATACTGAGGTCTAAGATCTGAACTCCAGAATTGATTTATTTAAAAAGGAGTCATTATAATCACCTTCATTTTTCATCAGACTTCCTTCCTCTCCTTCTTCTTGTAACACCCCTTGTGGAAAGTAAAAATCTGCATGGGGACTCCAGCACCTCCTTAGTGACACATTGCAGCTGGCCAGAAATAAAGGAATAGAGCATTATATTAAATAAGGTCTTCCTCATAGCTGTGCTGTGCATTTCTCCCTTTAGAGTGCTACCAACTGAAGATGGCTTGACAAGTCCAGCTGAGGTAACAGAAAAAAGCCCACTCGAACAACAGCTCAGTCCCTTCCTTCTTCCCCACTTTCATCAGACTACAGAAAACACAAGGTGCACTTTTCTTTCATGAACCTTACACCCCTCTTACCAGAAGAATAAATCTTATTTTCATCCTGATTAACCCACTGTTGTGGTTTAAGCTTAGTCGTAAATTAGACAAAGCATGTAGCCTGCTTGTTTTCCCCCCACAACCTGTCCT
>WYDI02025002.1:10321-72561 GCA_009867235.2 Psittacus erithacus | reverse complement strand
ACTGTGCCAGATCCACACAGGGTACAATGACCACACCATATTCCACTCTGACACGAATCATAACTGTGTTTATCACAGTATTAACTAGTTAACTTAGATATACGTCAGTATTAAGTTGCAGTATCACTAAGACTGGTGCTACAAAGGCTCGCTGCAGAAACAATAGTGCT
This sequence comes from Psittacus erithacus, assembly GCA_009867235.2. Classification (NCBI taxonomy): domain Eukaryota; kingdom Metazoa; phylum Chordata; class Aves; order Psittaciformes; family Psittacidae; genus Psittacus; species Psittacus erithacus. The sequence goes on along the minus strand of WYDI02025002.1, from coordinate 72,391 downwards.
GGTGGCCCATCTCCTGCGACATCAGCAGCTGCTCAGTATTTTCCAAGAAAAGACAAATGATTCTGTCAGCTCGTGTGGGTTTGCATACCATCTGCAAGGCCTATCTATATTCTCTTTTTGGTGGCAACAGGATAACAAACTGCCTTTGTTAACAGTTTTCCCAGGACGCATGCTGGCACAAAATAGGTGCCACTGGCACATTGCAGACCAGTGATGGCTACACTTTGGCAGTTAGAAAGTTGTTCTGCTGCGCAGTGTTTGCAAAATAAGATGAGATATTGTGTGGGCGAAAAGTGATAAATATGTGCAAATATTTAGTGTTGCATTCCGTAGCCTGGGAACACCATTTGGGCTGTCCTTGTAAGAGCAGCATCTCTTGGGAATTTCACTTCCTCTTGTAATTTGTTGTTGGTGTGACATGGCAGATTAGAGTTCAGCCTTGGAAACTGAGAGTCGTTTCCTTCTATTCCTATTTGAAATACATTTTTCTTCAAACTTGTGAACTGCTTCCATCATTTTGGGTGGCAGTACAGATGCATGCATTTAACACTTCTCTCTTCTTTTCTCTTTCTGAAACTGAGTCCAGTTGCACCAAACGCTGAACCAAGGAAACCCGTCATTTCTCATCCAGAAGGAATGTTATGTGAATTTATCTTCTTAATTGATGCCTCTTCATAAGTTTCATGTAATCAGCCCTTGTAGCTTAACTTGCTAATGAACAGGCTAAGTGCAAATCTAATATGTTAAAGGAATGCAGACCAATTTGTCAGAGTCCTGCTGAGACCTGTGGTATGTGTTTTACAAAGATTTACTCATCTCTCTTCTATCTTTCATTTCGCCGCCTTTTACTCCTCTTTGTATTGGTCCTCTGTGAGAGGGGTGATTCTCCAAAGTGGAGGGAAACCCCTGGGAAGGTGTGCAGAGGGGTCAGGAAGAGGATGTTTGGAGAAGGGTCAGCGATCGTAAATCCCCTTTCCCTCTGGCACGCATGCAGATCTGAGCGAGACTGCACACTGCCAGCAGCGGCACAACAAGGGCACTGCAGCGGCATGCCTCGGTGCAGGGCAGCAGTGATTCGTGTCTATGGTGAAAGCGTGGGAGTCCAGCAGGAGCTCTGCTGGGAGCAGGAGCAGGGAGCTGTGCTGGGCAGGGAGGTGACCATCTCAAGAGGCTCCGGTGAAGCCTTTCTGAGTCTCTGGGCTCTGCAGGTTGCACTCAAGTCTCTCCAGGCCTGCAAAGCCCTCACTTCTTTAGCAGCATTCCAGGAAATCATCGCAAGTTCAGCTTCAATCCGTTCACCAGGGCCTAGGATCCCTCCCAGGAAGTGCTCAGCTGACACCAGGAGGTTAAAACAGGCTGACCCCCCCCCAAATAGGAGCCGATGGGATAAATGCTGCCATGGCGTTGTTCACATGGTATGTGTGTAGCATCCCTCTCCCCTGCCTTTTGCCAGCCTCATCCGTCTCCTCTGGAAGCTGGTCGGAGCAGGCACTGTGCAGTGCCCGGGAAAACAGCGGCCCTTTTCAAATGGCTCCTTAGTGCTGCCATAATAAGCCTGATAAATAAAACATGGCTTGCAGACACGGATTTACTGGAGAGGGCTAAGGGGGCTCTAGCTCCCTCATTAGTATCTCCCGGTGCAGCATGTGTGCTCCTCATTATGTGGCACAGTGGCAGTTGTCTAGTCATCCACGATGAGGCTGCAGCCACTCCGAGGATGTGCCAGGGATCCCAGAGATTTATTTTTTTTCCTCCTGTGTTAGTAATAGGAATTTACAAGGGGGGAAAAAAAAAAAAAAAAGACTTTGAATATGAAGAGGATGAAAGGGAAAGACTGTGATTGAGTCCGATTTTCTCTCCCTTGCGTCTCTGTAAGTCAACAGCAAATGCAGAGAAATCCCTATAGCCATGCTAATATGGAACTGGTGTGAGTAGAATCAAGACCTCTGGACTGCACAAACTCTTATTTTGGGGAGCTTTGTATTACTTCAGTCTAAAATGCTGCTTGTAAACTTGCAGCCAAAGTTTAAACTTCATCCTCTCCCATTTTCCTTCTTTTGTTCGAGAGAAAAGAATCAATTTGGCTGATTTTAGGTACCTCAAAGCAGGAGATTCAGGAATCTGGGTTAATCTGAACAGAGTTTGTGGAGGTTTGATCCAGCTTTTCTTTCTGGCCATCATTTAAATCCCTCCTTTTTCCCACATACAAGCTCGTGACTGCATCATCGTAGTAACCCTGTGACCGAGAGGCATGAGTGTCTCCTCCGAGAATGTAATCTCACTCTAAACAGCTCTCTGGTGGGTGCTCCTGGGTGGTGATACATCATGCAATTTTCTCCTTTAGAGGCTCGCTGTGTCATCTCCACTGTGATCCCTGCCCTGCCTGGCCAGTGCTGGTGAGCTGGAGCCCAGGGCTGGTCTGGGAGCGGGTTCCTGGCACAGCACTGTGTGGCTCGGGCACGTGTGGGGTCATGAACAGCCTTAGCAGAATCTGCCCCTTCCTGTTTGGGACAGAAAATAATACCTGTTAGGATGGCAGGAGACTTTACCAGCATAGCAAAGTAATCTTCAGTAAACTCGTGACTTTCTGTAACCATATTTAATATGCAAATAGCCAAATGAATGCCACCATGATATATTTTTATGCATAAATATTATATATTAAGCCCTGATTTATACATTTGAGCATAATACCTGGGGCTCTGAGGAGATCCTTTAATCTCTGTCTGCGAGGCAGCACGCATGCTAAAATGCTGAGTAAATCTGCATGGGAGCGGTGAGCTGAACGCAGCATATATCAGAGTTCTTCCACCTGATTAAATACACAGGACCACCTTTCTGTGACATTACCAGTTTGATATGCTGGGGGTGACATCAAGAAATACTGATCTGCTGCCCACTCTGACCAAAACCTGCAGCGTTCCTGCTGCTTCCCTGCTCCCTATCCCAACATGTGGGAAGGGTGCCACCTAAGCCTCTTGGGAGAAGTTCCTGGGTGAAGGAAGGTCTCTGCGACTCGCTTCTTCTCTTCCCATTGCTCCACTGCACCTTGCTTCCCTGTGACTGTAGGGGTGCAGCCAGGGTGGTGCCCATGCCCTATTTCCCCTTCGTCAGCACGTGTAGTAAGGTGAGCATCATCTCAGCATGGGGTTCGGCATTTACTAATCTCACCAGCTCAACTGTTTTTACCTGAATCTCCCTTCTGAACTGATAAATCTAAATTGCACATTTTCTAAACCGCTTAGCTTAGGGGTAAATCTTGCAGGTATCCTCAAATGACTAGCTCGTGTCTTCTGCACCTGTCTAGCACCATCTACTGTAGCTTTTTTATACTGTTTTCCTTTCCCTTCCTGATTTGCAGGCTTACGATTCCTTCAGGAGCTGCCTTCATCCAGAGGAGTTTGTGGAAGAATGAGAGCTCTGGTTTTGTCTGAAAGGCCTGGGGCTGGCATGATGGTGAAACAAATACAGTATATGTTCATCCTATAGATTATATTTCCCCGTGTTAAACCAGTGACCTGATTTTCAGTGCCTAGCTTGCTGTTGAGCTGTCAGTGCTCAGAAAGAGAAGATGAGCAAAGGTGGCTCCCCTTCACTGAAGCTTTCCATGCTAGCTGGTGGAGCAGGAATTGGGGACATGGTAGGATGAGGGGCTGGAGCAGAGCTTTTTGTGAGGAGGAGTGGGCCTGCATGGGAACAAATCTTCTGGTTGCTGCCAGAAGGTGCCAAGGGGGAGACATTAGATTTGATTTCTACCATCTGCTGGGGAGTTATGGGGTGGGACTAGAAGCAGCAGGGTTTTCCTGTGGAAGTCCTACCTCTTCTTGTTATATTCAGTATCAAAAGGGAAGCTGCTCTGAAAGAATACCCCACTTTCCCCAGCTCTGCAGTTCAGAGTTGACATGGAGGTGTTGTGTGTCCTTATTATATGCACTCCTGTCAGAATGTAGGTTTGGCTGGCAGATGTTGTATGGTTACAGATGAACTATTACAACCGAAAACAGAACGAGAGCTTTCTGACTGCTATGACTGTTATGGATTTGTATGATTAATATTTAGTTGCTTTACTGAAGCACCAAAAGCTGGAAGTCAAAATTAGAAGAAAGTTGTGCTGAGGACTGCATGTGGCCTTTTTTTTTTCTCTTTAATAATAAATCTGTTCACAATGAGAATTTCTGTAGGTGAAAGATTGACATAAAAATATTGCCAGTCTTTTCCAAGGCTGTAAAACACAAAACAAGGTACATCATACTCTTTTATTATAGATATTGAAACTTGAATTATCTGTTTGATACTAACTTGTTCCAATGGCAAGTAACATCTTCTTCCACAGTCCTTGTGAGAACTGCAAATGAGGTAGATTTGGCAGCTTAGCCTATGATGTTCTGTGGCAAATCTGCAAATCGAAAGACCACTGGGTTTTGTCCTGGCTTTGTTTCTTGTTGAAGTTCTGAAAAGAGCTAAATTAAATCCATGCTGTAGCCATATGTGTAATTTTGTTCTACTGCAACAGCTTATAGCTGTCAGTGAATTTCTCCATACTCCCAGCATTGTGTAAGGGATGATACAAGAGCCTGAAGATTACTCTTTCCAGTAGTACCATGCATTTGCAAGCTTGAAATCATTACAACAGCATTTTTTCATTTACATGGCTGGAGAGAATCTGTTTTTGCAGTAAAATCGTATTTCAAAGCAGATTTCTGTGTCCATCATTATTGGTGGTTTACAAGATTCCTCGTTTTTTTTCCCCCCATTTGGGGATGTGGGAGCAAATGAAATAAACCCGTCATAAAAAATAATTTTGTCCAGGTGGAACATAAATCAGCCAAAAAAATATTATTCTACATGGCAAATAGAAAGCATATGCTGTATTATTTAAAGCACAGCCTCCATATTCACATACAAAATTAATGTTACAGTGGGAGGTAAAACTGATGGAGGCAGACAATGAAAATATTAGGAGTAAAACATGATGCCAGGAACAATTCAAGCAGAGCCACTTGCAGGGTCATGGTCGTATTCCATTTCAAATGGGCATGGAAATACACTGTGGGTTATTCTTCTCCAGAGATGCACAGATAATAAGCACCTGCTCCCCATGTCTGCTCTTCCCTTTTAACTGTTGATTTATTGAATGTTTCTGAAAGCTGTGGTCAGGCTCATATGGGATATATAGTGTGGTGCCTGCAGAAAGAAATGAGAGTGGACAGACAAACCACCATGCTCCCCCATCACTACTGTGTGGTGAAGGGCTGGGTGGGGTTCAGAACAAAAGCCAGCTCCTCTTCAGCTTCCAAGCAGAAGGATGCTGCTGAAAGGTAGCTCAGCAGTCTCCCTGTACACATTGTGCCTGCGGTGCACCTAGGAAAGGCAGTTAAAACCCCTAAACTATGTTCCTCACCTCAAACTAGGGTAAATGGTAGGTTCAGAAGAGACACGTACAGCATTCAGCAGCCTGAGGCACCTAAAGGGGTCTTTTCCATCACTAGGTATTGTATTTCCACAGCATCAAGGAAATAACCAATATATATATATCTCTATAAAACATATTATTGCATGTGCTTTAAGGTCGTTTTCATAACAGCATTAGGAATCCAATGTCCTTGCATGCATAAGAAGGTACATACCACATACTACTACTCCATCCTACGCTGGAGACAGTACCACCAACAATTTTTTTATACTCATCTTAGTGCTCCAAGGACCAATGGACAGGGTTTTGCTCCGTCCCACCCCTAAACTGATAAATAGCCTCGCTAAATAAGGGATGAACATAAACTTCAGATAATGTTGAAGCTGGGTCGTTATGGAGAGACTTCAAATGGATGTTTTTTCCATGTAATTGTGCAGAAAGCTTGCCTGGTTTAAGTTATGCTTTTTCAATATTCTCTTATTTTCCTCTCTGCAGCATGAGTGGAGCTTTGCAGCTGTGAAGTCTTGAGATGTTCCAGTCATGAAGGTCCTTGAGATTTAAACAACACTGCATGCCCATTTAAGAAACAAAAGAAAGAAAATACTGTTTAATTAAAAATGTGAATCTGGAAATGTAGGGCTAATGAGAATCATTCTGAACTGCACATTTTACATAGATGGCTATGAAAAAGGTCCACTATAGCAACCAGAGTAATGCGTCATTTAGTTCGCCTATGATGGTAAACAGTTTATTATCCCAGAACCACAAAATCATTCAAATTCACATTTGATGATGCTGTATTTCTGACATTAGTCCTCCTTCCACTGAATCCTGCTGTGTCTTTAAATGGCAGAAGGAGAGGTGCACAGGGAGCCAGGGGCAGAGAGATGAAATAGCAATGTGGGAGCAGCAAATTCTACCCTTGCATTTTAACCCTGGCTTGTTGACTCCTGTTACGGTCCTGAGCCAGTCACCTTGGGCCAGAGATTCAGGCGTTAGGCAGTTCCAGTGAAGGCCAGGCTTTAAATGGATCTCCCCATGCTTTTTCCTGAGACCCTTGGACATGACTTATGATGGTGGACACTGAGGTGTTTTGAAACAGCGTCCTTAAGGTCTGATCTTGCAAGCTCATGGTGGAGTTGTAAGCATGGCCCACTTGCAGCTGTACTCATGCTACCCCTCAGGCAAGGCATGCCCTGACTCCTTATTTACTCTCAACTGCAAGATAACACATACCTTGGCCACCGCATTTGCGTCAAGAACTTGCTGGGGCCTTCTTGCAGGAGCAGGTCGCAAGGACCCTCCTCCTTGCCTCTGCAATGGGGAGCAACACAGCTGTGTCAGCATGGAGCTTCACCCTTGATGTTATGGTGTGAGCCACTGTGGTAGGAGGGCTTGACTGCTTTTGGGATGCTGGCTCATGTCTTGGCATGGCACTGCACTACATTGCACAGGGGTGCCAGCTTGCCTGGGACTAGATCAGGGACCTCTGCACCATGATCCATCCCACACTGTTTATGTGTTCTCTCTCCATTTTGTATCTTGTGGTTTTTCAAAATGGAAGTTATGAAGAGTTTCAGGGGGTACCGCTGACTGTGAGGCCTCTCAGGAGTTTTTACAGCCCGGCAATTGTATTTTGTTTTGCATAAAGCTCTCCTCTTTCTCAGTGCCTTGTGCAATCTATCCTTGACCATTATGAACCAAAGACCAGGTTTTTCACTTCTGCATGTGCCAGACCTTAGCCAAAGGTGAGATCTGAATGACACAAAATTACTCACACACACAGCGAGGCAGAAAAGGATCATCTCTTCCCCCACAGGCTTCCTGACCCAGGCCCAGATTCATCAGCACTCGCATTGTAAACCACCCTGAGATGAACATGCACCACAAAGTGTGACTGGAGGGCAACTCTGTCCTCCTCTACAACCACTGCTGGCCTGGTAGGCAAAGCTCTTCAGCTGATTTCCAGGTGTGCTGCTGGGCAGATGAGTGCACCGGCAGAAAGGGGAATCAGGCAGACCTTATTGCTTGCATGGCAGGTTGGTTCCTGGTCATCAGAGGATTTCTGACTCCATGTGAATCTTTGACAGACAGTCTCAAGGAGAACATGTTTCCCAGCCTGACCTGCACACATGCATCACGTCTGTGTAACTGGAAAGGAGATTTGGGGCACAGGTCTGGCAGAAAGCACTGCCAAAAGTACAAAGTAAACATAACTCCTAAAATGGGGAGAGGTAAATTTACTCTCTGATGTCTTTCAGCATGAGTAATCTCAACTGGCCCAGTAATCTCAATTGTTATAAATAACACTGCAAATGCTCTCCAGCAGAAGCATTATCTTTCGACTGACGGGGTCCCTTTAAGCACTGAGATGTTGTTGTGCAGAGTTTTTGCTATAGCTGAACGGGCCTAGATTGAAATAAATAGCCCCATTTTGCCTGTCACTTACTTAAGCTTGATTTGAACCCATGTTTGTAAAGCTGAAAGGCTTTTCTAGTCCATCGTTATTGTGGCTCCTGCAGCCAGCCCACCTGTGGGAATTTAACATTCCTACATTTAAGAATAAATATGATAGACAATGAAAACACATCTTTGTTTTGCTTTAATATGTTTAATTCAGCACTATTTTCTGTTATTTCTGGGCTGAAATGAGGCTAGAAAGGAGAGACAAGTCTGCTCAGGGAAGAGATTTTCATAACTCATTCAAAGTTACTGGTCTTACCCACAATATTAGTGATAAAAATTGATTATCCATTCCCACTTGCTTCATGATCCATAGATTCTTTTTTTTTTTCTTCATTCATATTATACGTTGGTTCATACAGAGCCAGACAGTGTTGTTTAAATAGCCAAGGATGAGCATAGTACATCTTGCTTGAGAGAAGACAACACCAGCAGAAAGCCAGAGTTTTTCATGTTAGCTCTGTCCTGTCCTGGAGGTAGAAATGATCTGGACTTGACAACTGTCTTAGCTTCTTTCAACTCTGAAGAGAAAACACCCTCCAGTTACTGTGTGTGCACTGCCCACTCAGGCTTACTGCTGCCTTCTTATCCCCAAGTGCAAAGCTTGGGACTCGGTAGGGTCCTGTCGTTTGCTGAACAGTTATGCTGAGCTTCCTAGGGGAAGGTCATTTTGAGACTGTCAGCAGTACCTTATAGAAGGCAGGGAAGAGGGACTGAATATTGCAAGAATGGTGAAGAAAAATTAAACCTTCTGAGTGAAAGCTCTGTTTTGGAAGTCACACTTCAGCAATATGGGCTCACCCGTTCCCAAGGAAGGGGACCACACATTAGACATCTCCAAGGGGGTCACATCATGACCATTAGCATCCATGAGCCTTATACACTCTCTTGCAGTGTGTAAAAGCAAGTCACAGCGGCCTGCTTTTGTAGGGTAGGGGAGCAGCATTCCTGCTGTCAGCTCTTTGTGCTGAGAAGTTTGGGTACCACCTTTGGATGAAGCTGTAAAAGCTACAGTCTCCAACTTATATTGATTGTTTGGGTCCAACAGTAGATACGGTGTGGGAACAGAGGTTATCCCTAAAATGGGATAAGCTATAGTGTTGAAGTCGTGAGGATGAGTTTATTGACATGACCATAACCTTAACTGCCTTACAAAAAATATAAAGGTAACTTACTAGCCTGCCCAGAGATCAGTGTTTTTGACTTAGACCCGAAAGATTTTAGTTGTTTGGTCCAAAACTGGATCCTGGAGACTTCACCTTTCCCTATGTAACATCTTGTAGCGTAAATGGATACTGTCTGCACACAAGGAAAAGGGAGAGCAGACTTCTGATAAATACAGCTTGCTGCTTGATTGCATAGGTGGTAGCTTCCCTCACATAGTAAACCAGACAATGCATAGACTGATATAAAATTGAAAGGAGATGTGTTTCCTCGTGGGACTATTAAATGTAAATCTCTTTTTTGTTCAATAAGTAGATGAGGAAAGTTTTACACCCAGTTGCTGGGTAATCTCTTTCAGAGTGAGGACTGCTCATCTTGCACAGGATCTAGAGCTCCTGCGGGCAACTGCAGAGCAAACCACTAATGCCAGCAGCAGCAGTAAGAAAAATAGTGACCTATACATCCGTACCAGACTGCTTTCTTATAGTATTCAAAAGCTGCACCCAAGCTCTAAGGCACAATCTCTGTGGTCGCAGGGTACTGCTGTGGTTTGAAGCCGGGAGGAGGTCAGAAGAACGGACAGAGGTATGCCCAGCCACAGTGTGCGGGATGCCAAAAAGCGGGCTGCGCCTACCAGGACCTATTTTTGAAGGGCTCATGCGGACCGGGAGCACCAGCCCGGGGTGCGCTGCCAAAACTGACGCTGTTTTGCCATCTAGTGCCGCGGGTCCAGATTGCAAGAGCCCACCGCTGCATGGCCAGGCTCTCAAATAAACGCAGTGCTACGGCCCTGTTAGAATTACAGGAACTTCAGCCTTTTTCCTTATTTTTCTTTTTTTTCTTTTTATATGTATTAATTTCCATCATTAGTTTTTGTGCCACGATGGCTGAATAACCCTAGGCTGAAAGAGATGGTATCTCATGTTGCTGATGGCAACGGGTAGGGGATAAATTGCCAGCAGCCACACTGTGGCTCTCTGGGAAACCCTTCCCTTGCCAATTAGCTATCCTCTAAAAGTAGACATTTAGTGTCATTTGGATGTCCTGAGTTAGAGCTGAAACTGTGACGAAGACGGAGCCATTATCCAAGTGCTGCTGCCACAGCTCAGCTTGTTCGGCAAATGAGGCTCCTTTGGGTTGTGAAGGATGTGATTTACACGGGCAGGCTTGGGAGCAGAGCCAGGTGAATTGCTTTCAGTGACAGTGAGTAATGAGTCTGATCAATTCTGCAGGCCCTCCCCCTCCCCTGGTAATCGTCCATGAGGAGGTCATGATTTTCTCACATTTATTCATTCTTCTAAATTGTCTGGTGAATAATTTCAGTGAACATAGGGTGTCCTTAAAGGGTGTACAAGCAGTTTATCGGGGGAGTCCTGCAGTCAAAGGGACTTTAGCTGGTTGACTGGGAGCACAGAAGCACTTTCCTAAGCCTTTCAGTGCAGACACACAGGGGTTACACACGTGTGAAATTACTTTCTGAAATCATTCTCCCCTCTATGTTTAGAGTGTGCTGTGTCTACAAACTCTGGGGCTGTGGCATTTTTAAGACTATAACTAGATATGAAAAAATGCAGTCCAACCTAATTTCCTCTGAAATACAAATTAGTATTTGCTGAACCTTTTAGTTTTAGGTGTAATTTCAGCAAATTTTAGTCACCTCTGAAATGGTGAGGGCAGAAACAAGTGAGTTTGGCTGCTCCACAATCAGTTCCCAGCACACAGAACTAAGAAATCTCATGCTTCATGAACTGAAGTAAGCAGGGAGGGGAGGGATGTGGAGGTAAGGAACTGGTCTGGACTTTGACTACTACGCCTTTAGAGAAAAAAAATCTCTTTGTTGGTAACAGAGGAGCTTAAGAAATAATTTCTGGTTTTGTTATATAAAACTTCCTTCTGCAGTTGAATCCAGCACATATGTCTTCAGAGGCCGAAGAACTTGTTGTAGGGAGTAGTTGGCATTGTTTGGGTAACAAGCAAGAACATAAATCATGTGCCAAGCATGTTAAACAGTAAAGGATGATGGGGAAAGCGGAAAGAAACTGATTTGAGCTGAGGAATAGGAGGTACTCAGAAAGAGTGAAGACAACATTAATAAACTAACCATCTGTATTCAGAACACCTCTATTGCTACTCAAGAAAACAGGGAAAGAGACGTACCACCACAAGGAAAACTTGGCAGTTTTCAAATAAAACCATACCACACCCTATAGGCTTGGTGAGCTATGAATAATACCAAGGTTTAATTTTACATGCTAGCACAGGCTACATTGTCATCTACAATTCAGATCTTTACTTAGGAGGTTATTGGGTTTGCTATCAAGAGAGAATAACAAAGAAGTGTTTGAAGGCAAGATCCAGTGAGACCTGGTTTTCTACAGATTTATGGCTTAAGGCTGAGCACCTAAAAAGACTTTCTATTGCGTAATAGCAGTAATGCTCACACTGTACCCTTTCTCTCAGCTGGGAACATTAATAAGGTCTTTTCCATCCACCTTCCTGCCCACGGGAAATTTCTGCCTTGGACGTCTGTGGCCCTCTGTCACATTTGGTTAAATTGGTGGATAAGTTTAAAAACTGTTGAGGTTACCCGGACTGAAAATCCAATGGAATGAATTAGTCTTGCTTCCTGAGCAGACTCAAAGTTAATTAACACAAAGTTGGAAGGATAAAGAATTTAGCTCTCAAAATGGGATTGAATTGCAGCAGAAAGGATGACCTTTTTGAAGCCTGGCAAGCATTTGCATCATTATCAACAATAATGACTAATAAAGCAGTAACAATAACTGCCTTCCTTTTATGTAATTGCTTACGTCTCAAAGTGCTTTTCAAGCTTATTTCTTCTGCTTTTAGTGTAATTCTCTCAAAATGCATTACATTTTTGCAGTGTTGCTAAAGTCCAGTCCCTCCTTGGATAGGACAGAGGCGATCACATGGATTGAAACATACTACACATCAGTGAAAGGAGAGGGAATTTTAGACAAAGGCATTAGGATAGATTCTTGCTCCAGCATAAAATGTGAGGGTTTCTTCATACTGAAGCAAGGAAGCCAGAACTCAAACAGTAGATGTCTTATTCACTGTTTTCTTGGCTAGACTAGGCGAACTGTGAGCATTATTGTAGATAAGACACCCCGATGCCACCAACGCCAATCTCCTGTCAATACAAGGAGCTGAGTTTGGATCAGAGTTGTGCAATAAATGCATAAGCACAGCAGAGCTAATTTTATGAGTGTAGTGACATGCGATCACACAGATCCTAAAAAACAGAGCACACACCAGATAAAGCCTCAGACCCAAACTTGTGAATGCCCCTCTTCCAAGGGCTTGAGTGCCAAAGATGTGTTCAAAGGCAGAGAAGTGGTTGTCAGAAAGCCTTTGAAAGCATTGCTGCTAAGCTGTTATTCGATTTATCTTTTGGGGCAGGATGGGTTATATTTGTATTACAAATATTACAGAAATATTAGCTATGGAGTCTCTGCATATATGAAGATATATGTTCAAAGAGACAGAGAGAAAAAAAAACCTTCTGAATGCTTTATATTTTTCTCCTTACAGATTCTGATGTTGGTGGTAGTTATATGTTGAGAGGAGGCTGAGCTCCCGTTGCTCACCTGCCATGAACACACAGACATGAGTGCTTCTTCTGCAGTTTAGTGAACACACAGAAAGCGTACTCTAATGACTACTAATTAATTTCCCTTACAGTATTTCATGAAGGTATTATTATTATTGTTGTTGTTGTTATTGTTACTATTTTTCTCCCAGCGAGTGTACACAGAGAATGACTAAATTGGACAGACACAGCATGATTGGGAAAGCAAAGGGTTTCTAAGCACTTCATTTTCCCCCATCCTGTTCCCTCCAGCAAGAAGAATAAAATCCCATGGTTTTCATGCAGAACCTTGTGCAGGAGACAGGCAGCAAATAATTAATTTTTCCTTTCTGACAGCCCAGCTTAGGCCTTGTCTGCGAACACACAGATAATGCTGCTGCAGAAACAAGGTGTTAGAGGCTGTATTAGTTTACTGGTATGCCAGCAAGTGTAGAAAGGGGCTATATGCAGTCAATGCTTGCTCACCGACATGATCTGTGTCAGTGAGTCAATGCCAGGCACTGCTAAAGTCTGATGGATGGGCATCAACAGCAAAGTTTAGCGGGCTTGTATAGGAGTCAACATCTGGATGAGCTTGACAAGCATCAGAGGGAGAAAGGAGTGGCACATCTTTCCTTTGGTTCATATGAAAGCATGTTAATGATATAACCCATGTCCATCTTCCTGAGTTAGGCACAAGGACAGCTTGGAGATGCTGGGGCAACCTCATATTCAGCTGCTGGTGTTACGCCAGTTACGATGTGCTGAGCATGAAGCTGATGTGGAGCAATGTGAGTGGGATCCTGACCAGCCAGCTCTTCAATCGAACATTCCTCTCTGATAAAGGAAACTTGGGGGGCTTCTTTAATGCTCCTGAGACCTGCAGAAGCTCAGTTACTTTTTGGAAGGGCATAAGATAAAATAGGGGATATGGATGGAGGTGGAATTGAGTGGATAGAAGGATAAACGAGACCAAGGATTCTTTGTTGAAGCAAGCACCACAGATAGCTGAACTGAGGTGCAGGATGTCAGAGAGACAAATACAGATAAGAAAAGGGCTGAAGCAGTTTTCAGAAGGGCTGAAACACTTTTCCACATCAGTAACAGTGTGTTAGGAATGTTCTTCCTTTTCTTTTTTTTTATTTCTCCCAAAATAGCAGTATGTGAAGTTGTATGAAGAGTGTTTGGTAGGAAATACTAATTGTGTGTAAAGCTACTTCTGGGAGTTCTATGAATGAGCTTTTCAAGCAACTTTCAGGGGTAAGAGGTCAGTTTTCATTGAATTTCAATGAGATTTGTGCAGCTGTTTCACAGTCTTGAACAAAATCCTGAAACTGTTGGTTTTCACAGAAACAATGCTTAACTGCTTTCTGCATGTAGTGAAACTGTAGTGAAACCCATCAAACTTCTTTAGCTACAAATCAATATAATGGGAAAAAATTCCATTTGAAAATTGTAGGCTACTACAGTCATTTAAAGAAAACATTCTTAATCTTGCTAATCTCTATTCAAATAAATCCAGCAACTACTTTAAGAGACATATAATGATCTAATATACTCAGCCAGCTCTGCATCTCCTTGAATAACTCAAGGGGAGAAAACAAAACAAAGCAAAACAAAACAAACTCCAGCCAATTGCCAGATGGGGATATGGCACAACTTAGTAAATTAAAGAAATATGGGAGACACATGGAGGCCCTTTCAGAAGTCAGATTTTGGTAGTTAGGAAGGATAGTGATTGTCAGCCTGTGATATAATCCCAGCTACCAATCACCAGGAATAGATTGGACCTAAAAAAGCTGTGGGTATCCAGGAGTCACAGCCTTACACTGAAAGTCTGTAAATAGTTTAGTTAACAACACAGCTCTCCTATGCTTGAGATATGAGTTATTTACTTGGGAGCATTACTGGGGTACTTGGGCATGAGCATTGCTTGAGTACTCGGGATGCCATGAGGAACAGCAGGGATTTGACACCACTGATCTGACCTCCCCAGTCATCTGCCTCACGGTGAAGAGCCCCCACTTGACTTCCTTTCAGGGTAGACACAAAGGTCCTTCTCACTGCCCACCCTGGGACTTCAGGCTGCTTTCTCTCTGTTTCTATGAGCAGAGTCATTGCAAAGTGCTTTCCCACACTTCCCTTTGCAGCATCATGGGAAATACCGTGTCCACGCTTTCCATGAATACTTCCTAAATGACTGAACTTTCATGTTGGGAATATGTAGAGGGATTGACTACACCATCTTTTACTTTGAGGATTGGTTGCAGTATTTCCTCTGGCTGAGTTTCTTTTCCCACTCTCTTGTTTTTGATGGAGATACAGCACATCAGGTTTTATCATGCTCAGGTGGGAGGCTTCTGCTTTCTACAAATCATTTAACTGTGTCACCTCAAGCTGAACACACTGACAATTACCGAGTGGCACACTGGCTGCTATTTTGAATTGACATTATTCTTCTTCCAAACTTTCAACCTGCTTCCAAAGACAGTTATTTTCCAGGGTGTTACTCCCTGCCTTTTCCTTTTCTGCGGCAATAAAGTAGTTTAGGAGGAATTTCTACTAGGATGCTACAGGGTGAGGGGACGACCATCAAAACTCAGCAGTCACCTACATGGCCTTGCATGTCTTTCCAAACCGGTTCCCCATCTTTGCTGTGCCTCCTGCTAAGCTCACTACAGGTTACAGCTACTCAAGCCTGTACTTCTAAGGTGACACACTGCCTTTCCTTTCTTGAGCTCTCCCTGTGAACATCATATTCTCTTTCAAGGACTTTTTTTTTTCAGTTTAGCAGCTTTTGAAAAGCAGACACTTGATCATCATCTCAGCTTCAGTGAACATGTTAAGTCTGTGCTGCACATCAACAAATGTCACATTGTTTGATGGATTATAGTTTAAGAGTAAAAACATGGCCATCCTAGTGAAATAGACACTTGTGAAGGTGGGAAGCAGAGACCATGGAACATTTTACAGTCATTGCCATAGCTTGGCAAAGTCCTATTATTTATTTACATCTACATTTTGGCCTGCAGCATGAGCCTGATTGTAGTGGGGAAAGGAGAAGGAAATACTGAATGCCAGTGCTAGTAGATGCTCCAGATCCTTGCTCTCACCCTTTCTCTACATCCACCGCTCCAGCTGTCGTACTTATTCTATACCTAAGCAATGCAGTTTCTTTAGTAAGTGGCTTGAGCTGCATTGCTGGGTGTGAACACTGACCTACTTCAGCCTCCTTTGCAATTTCTAAATTTCCCTGTTTACCCTTTCATTGTCAGCTTGTTTACTGTTGCTTGTAATCAGCAGGCTTTACTGCCTTTGCGGTTGGCTTCTCCAGGCATAATTAAATTGTCTGGGATTGACCCCTGGTCCTGCTGAGATTTGGGTTGTATCTTCTTGGCTGCCTCAACACCCTCCTTGATTTGGGATTCTGAGCGCTGCCTGCCCCTGCATGGCACATATCAATGGGTGCTTTCATTCCTGCAACTCTGTTGTGCCTACAATAACACTGTGAAGTGTTTTTGGCTCTCAAAGCACTCCGGAAAGTTATTTCAAGACTCAGTCTCAGCTATGGTGCCTGTTGTGCATGCTGGATCTTCAGGACTGCATCGAGCTCCAGCAATTCATAGGGGTCCCTGTCCCTTGGTAGAAAGGCCACAGGCTCCCCAGGGCTGATCTCTTCACCTGCCCACCCCCCATGGCACGAGTTGGAACTAGATGATCTTTAAGGTCCCTTCTACCCAAACCATTTTATGATTCTATGATTCTGTGACCTTCACAACCAGCCAGAGCTCTCATTTAGAGTGTCCTGATAGTTACCCTGCCAAATAGCTGATTTGAGCAGAATTGGGTGCCTTCCTACAATCCGTGATCTTGCCTAAGGGTCAAGGTAAGACCTCGTACCTGTCCTGTGCCCCTTCCTCTCCTCCACTGTTACAGAGCCTTGTTTTGTATGCTACAAGCTATGCGATCTGCACTACTCTTCTGCAACGCTTCTTGTAATCCCTTAATTTCAGGTTTCAGGTGAAACATTGCAGGTGGTAACAAGAACAGGGCTCATCTTTTCCATTACATACATTGGCGTCAGCCCTATGCCTTTTGTAAGGATACAGTTAGTCCCCTTGCTCCTGGGAAGGCTTTTTGCTGGTTACTGTTGTAGCCTTTGGTGATGTGCACCCTTTTGGTCTTGGGCCTAACTGCTCAGGTGCATGCAGCCTCATGACCTACCGCTTCTCTGTCAAGTTTATTGACTTCAGTGGATTTAATGACAGGTACCCAACCTAGAAATGTCCGCCCTACATTTTTACCTTTAAAGTTGGCAGATTGTCTTCTCACTGCCCTTGAATTTGCTCCTATCTTTCCTGTAAAGACCCTTCACATTCTACCTTCACCTTCCAGCTTTTCCCATGCTGAACTTTTTGTGATTGTTTCTAGTTGGACGCTTTTCCAAGTATGCATCCAATCTGTCTTGTTATCATTCCCTGAGAAAAGTTTTCCCCCTTTGCCTTGGATTTTGTATGTACATCCCTCTGTCTGCTTTACTCCGGCATTTCCAGCCACATGTTTTTTGACACTTTCTAGACATCATGTTACAGTTGTGTTTGTTCATTTCTGTTGTGGACACGTGGCTTTTGCCCTGTGTGATCTTTATGCCCATGACAAGTATCTCTATTCCTATAGTCCAACAAGGAGACATTCTGCATGCCCATAGGGTGCTAAGTAAAGATGTGTTCTGAGCTGGTAAGTTTGGAGTTACGGAGTTTACATATGCCAGATTAACAGGGCTGATTATTTAAGTCTGTTTTAAATATGTAGGATTTTTTTTTTCTGTCTGAGTTCTTATGTAAAACATTGATCTTTTGTAGATCATTCATGTAAATGTGTCACCTCTCAAGTCATGTTTTTCCTTTTCTGCCCCCACTCTCAGCCTTGCAGCTCCCCACCACCACCAAAACCAAACAAAAAGTACCACTGACTGTGTTGTTTCCTGGTTTTCCTAACAGCAGGAAGGCCTTTATCTGATTTTTTTTCCATGGTACACTTCCAGTTCCCTATATTTAATCTGTTAAGCCTGGTGGCTGGTCTGTAGTAAGATTTCTAAAGCAAGCCAAGCAAACTTATACAGCCAGCAGCCCTCCAAGTCACCATGCTCTAGTCTGGCTGTATTCTGGATCCGCTTCCCAGCTCCATTTTCAAGGCTCTGTGGAAGTCAACTGGAAAACTAGTGCTATATAATAATCCACTGGGGAATACAGTCAATCCAGATTTGCTGCTGGGCTTCACGCTTCACTGGAGATTACCTCTGTGTGCAGAGACTGAGCCTCACACCACATAGACTTTTCCAACTTGTACTAAATGAGATATCCTTTACCTGTGACAAAGTGGGAAATTGTATTATTAGCAAGATTAGTTGCTCTGATCTCAGGCATGAGGGCAATCTATTAATTGTTAGCTTCCTTGATTAGGCAGTCCTCTCCCAAGCACCTGAGCTGCATGAAAGCTCAGTTCCTGCAGCAAGAGCCCTTAAGGAGCCGTGGCTGAATGGTTTGATGTGCAGAGCTGTTCCTGGGAGAGGCCAGAGTTGCTCTGGGCTTCAGACACCGGTGGACTGGCTTGTTTAACAGAAGCAATATGTTAAACTGCAGTCTTGCGCCTGTGGTCATGACTATATAATGAGAAATCTTATTTTAATCCTGTGGTTTTGGCTTTGGGTCGAGTCCCCTTGATAACTGTAGTGTCTAACTATGTTTCAGCAGTACCTCATTTACACCTGGCTCAGTAAAAGGCAGATTTACAGAAACAACCACTGCAGGAGAGTGAGGTTTTCTGTCTTCCTGCATTTATCTCCCTGGCTTTTAACCAAAGGTTCTCCTGGGGTGAAGGGAGTGGACCCACAAATGCTTGGCATCCCATGTAACTTGCTTTCTCGCGGTGGACATGGCAGATTGCTCAGCAGAAACCAAACTGGGACCAGTTTCAGGTGACTGCCCTTTGTTTCCCACCGGTTTCAGACCTGCCTCTGTGAAAGGCTGATGAGGGCCATGGGGTGCAGAGGAGTGCCACAGCGCATCCTTCCCTGCGGTTGAACTGCCACTGTCTCACAAAGCACTGAGACAGCCTTGATGTGCTCCGGAGGTGAAGTAGCAAGTACAACTGTGAAGCTTGAAAAGGAAGCTCCAGAAAGCAGAGCACAAGCTACTGCTTGTCATTTAGCAGAGACAAATATGAGTGCAACCAAAACAACAGCGTTATCCGATTAGCAAGCACCTGCAACCTGACAGGAGGGGATCTGCAAAGGCAGAGGATCTGTCAGCTGTCATTGCAATGCCAGTGCCAGTGCCACAATACAGTAAGTGGGAAGAAAGAGCGGTGGTGTAACAAGTGTAACTGCAATAGTGCTGAAAGGGGCACTGACAGAGCTCACAGGCCTGAAATGAGGTCTCCCCATCTCCTGTGTGGGTGTGCAGGAGAAGCAATGTTACATTGCTGCCCAATGGCTCCATGCTTGCATCCAAGGGTGCAATAATCCTTTGCTCAGGCACAGAGCTTGCGAAACTCAGCATCCCCTTTGCTTGCACTCCAGAGCAAGCAGAGGACTGCTGCTACTGGGAATCATAGAATGGTTTGGGTTGGAAAGGACCTTAAGATGATCTAGTTCCAACCCCTCTGCCATGGGCAGAGACACCTCACATTAGACTGCCCAAGGCTCTGTTCAGCCTGGCCTTGAACATTGCCAGAGATGGAGCATTTACTGCTCCTTTGGGCAACCCATTCCAGTGCCTCACCACCCTCACAGTAAAGAACTTCCTTATACATAACCGAAACTTCCCCTGTTTAAGTTTTAACCCATTACCCCTTGTCCTATCACTACTGTCCCTGATGAAGAGTCCCTCTCTGGCATCCAAAACCTCAAAGAAAGCACCTGGAATGCCATGAGGAAGAGGAGGTGCTGGATGCCCTACCCTGTGGCAGTGGCATCATCCTGGGAAGGACAGTGACTACCCTGAGGGCTGCCAGGGGCTGCCAGACCCGGCCCAGTGGCTGTTGTGTAGCAGCTTATAGGTAAGAGCTGCTCAGGCTTTACATTTGCTGTGACTCCCTGGGATATAGGTTCCTTAAGTGCTGTATTAATGGGAGTTTTTCAGGGCGGGCAATTTATAGGGCGGGTTTATGAGCATCTCCCACTTTAGTAAGTGCACCTGTGTATTTGGTCACAGCTCCTACCCAGCCAAAACATACTCACCCAGTAACTCCACCTGTTTTTGAGCTTGTAGCTGCCTTTATGTCTCAGAATCTGACCTATCCTAGCTGCAGATACTAGCAGCTAGTGGTTTTGTGGCACTGTGGCTATAATGACATTAAAGGAGAGTTTCTTTTTCAAGCTTCAACCATTCCTGCAAAACTTTCCTGGTATTTAAAGAAAATGACTGATAGAAAATACACACTCGAGTGGGCTGTACGAGCCCATAGGAGACCTAGGCTTGTTATTCCTTGGTTCTATAGTATGATCACACCAAGTCTTCATCCATTTTGTTTACTGCAAAAAGCAGAAATTAACCAAAAAAAGGGGCAACTCTCTAAAAAATGAAAACTGCAAATACAAACACATTAAACCACCATTATATTACCAAAAAATGTCATCCTTGAGCACAGATATTTTAAATGTGGCAGTTAAGTGATTGATGTTTCAAAGCTAATCACAGCTAGCTGAACTTCTGAAAACATCTAGATTGGATTTACTCTTTCCCCTCCTTGTAAAACTTTCCCCAGAGCTCTGCCAACCCTTCCAGCAAAAAAAAAAAAGGGGAATAAAACTCTATTCAGTATTAAACTGAGGGAACTTTTCTTTCCCTTTGTCCTAAAATCATAATGCAGCATAGGAATTAGCCTTCCCAGGGGCTGGGTGCTCTGTGTGAGCATCCTATCTATCCCCACTCTCTGCAGCCCAGGTCTGCAGTCAGCAGTCAGTGCTCAGCAAAGGGTCTGATGTATGGGTTGCAGCCTTGCTAAGGGTACCTCAGAGGATGGCTAGGGTTCCACATGAAAACACTATTTTCCCCCATGTACTTTTTTCCTGAATTTAAGTAATTACATCTGAACAAATGTGTGCTGAAAGCATCTTACAGCTGTGAAATTTGGCATCCATAATCTATGAAATGCCAAAATTGAGATTGCCTAAAGGAACAGTAATGCAGCCCTGTGCTCACTGCACTGATCCCAATAGCCTGCGTGCTGCCTAATTCTCTTCTTATTTTCTGCTCCTGTTTGTTCCTATTCTTACACCTACAGCCTTAGCACTACAGCATGACTGTACTTCCTTGACATATCCAGTGAGATGGTGCTCTGATACCACACTACCGCCTCCAGGCAGTACCACAATGAAGGTTTAACAGTCATTGCTTTTACTGCTCATCTGAGTGTTCTCTCTTGCTGCATGCAGTGTAGAGCAGCAGCGGAGATGTGGCCACCACAGAGGCATTAGGTAAAGCTGGCTATTAAAGTTTGTGTTGGCTCCATAGCCAGCTGCCCCTCTTGCCTCCAGTGATCCCATGTTGCTCCATCCAGCTGCAGCACCATCTCCCAGCAGCCCTTGTCCTCATCATGGGGTGGAAGGTCCCCTGCTCCCAGGGAGAGTGCAGAGAGGGCTGGAAAAGTGGAGAGGCTGGAGGCATCTTTTTGCCTTTGGGTAGGAATAGCTCCCTGGCAAGTAAGTGTGAAATGGCAGAGGGAGAAGTAGGCAAGGAAGCTCTTACTTGCAGCATGTAAATTAGCTGCTGGCCTTCTTAATTAGACCTCCCATTATCTACTGTCTGTCCATGGGGAAAGCCCTGGGAGCCAACTCCCCAGTGTCATCCTGGACTGCGTCTTCCTAATTTGACAGCTGAGATTGAAGGAGAAGATTCAGCTTTTCACTTGAATCCTCAGGTCTGTAAATGTAATGGGGAAACTTTTAAAGCCTGGCTGCAGGAAGCTATTGCAGCAGCCCACCAGTCAGCAGTGGCAGCATGGGTCCCCCACCAGACCCAGGCTGAGCAAGGGCCACATGTGGGCCAGTGAATCACAGAATCATAGAATAGCTTGGGTTGGAAAGGGCCTTTAAAAGCCATCTAGTCCAACCCCCCCTTTCAAGAACTGAAAGGCTGCAATGAGGTCTCCCTGAAACCTTCTCTTCTCAAGACTGAACAAGCCCAGTTCTCTCAGCCTGTCCTCATGGGAGAGGTGCTCCAGCCCACTTGTCATTTTTGTGGCACTCCTCTGGACCCTCTCCAGAGGGGATTGGCAAGGGTGGTCCCAGGGCTGAGGGAGGGGAATTTATCATCTGCTTAGTCTATGAAGGTATTCCTCTGACAGAGAGCATCGCCCTGTGCCGTGCTTCCCATCCTGAGAAGAACCAGTCAGATGGGCTGTCAGAGCAGGACAGCCACTGAATTCAGAAGTCAATATGATCTTTGCTTCTATACCAACGTGTATCTTGCTGAAAATGCCAACGATCAAATAGGAGCAATGCGGAAAAGGATGCTGTTGCCTCGTGTTCATTCCTTGTGGTGCCAATGGGTTAAGGAGTGAAGGGAAGACAACAGGGGAATACAACCCTCTGCCACTCATCTGCCGAACATCCCTCAGGCTCACCACATTCAGACAACCACACATTCAACAGGCAAGTCATATTCCACCCTGTCAAGCTCTCTGGGCACATTCAGCAAAAGGCAGTAGCTAGCCCTAGTGCATCTCCAGCGGCATCCTAAGCTTTACACCCAGGGACAAATGAGGCACTGGTCTTTTTGTACGCTTTGCTTCTTCTCCTCAATGAGTAAGAAGTCGAGTCTATTGCACTAATCCAAGCAAATTATTAATGGCCTTTCATTTTGAAGCAACCAGCTCCAGCATTCACCAGAGCAGGACTGCCTCCTGTTTGTGACTATCCTGCTGCCTGCATTGTCAAACAATGTCATTTTAGACCAGCATTCATCTGAAGTGGATTATTATTGGGTTGGCTACCCCTTGGGGTGTAATGAAAAGCATTCATTAATTCTCAGGGCAAGAGGGCTAATTACTTTTTTTTTATAAAAAAACCTGTGCTAATTGCCAATAACTTTTTTATTGAATGGGTTTTATAGAGATGATTTTGATTGGCTTTTTCGTTTCCCTTCCACACTGTAGTACTTAAAATGCATTGTCCAAACAAGAGGGAACATCTAGGCTATCCAGATAAGCACTAGGAGGAAACCCGACCATTACAAAGAGTGGTGGGCTATGCCAATCCATGCTCAGTTCAGCTTGCTTTGGTGCTGGCCAGGGTTTTCCGAGTCTCATCCTTCACACTGCCTCCACAGAGCAGATGGAGACCTGTTTTCTGTACTCTCCCAAGGCACAGCATTGATTTTGGCAGACTGTTGGTGCCAGTGAGGCAGAGGCAGAAGACAGGGCAAGCGCTGGTTCACTGCAGGGCTGAATTCCATCTCGACTGAAGGAGGCAGTCCCTGACCCTGTAACTACCAGGATGGTGTGAAGGTAAATGGAGCAGCATATAACCCACAGGCTTTATGTACCAGTTCCTATACTTGGCAGAAGGGCTCATTCATCTGACATATGGGTCACACAACTCCAGGATGTAGAAAATTCTGAGCAATTTTTTGTTTGCTTTTAATTACAAATAACTACAGGGCTGAAGATACCAAATAATCAACATAAGCACGAACCAGTTCCTTTGAACAAGCAATAACTTACAAATACGACATTCAAAGTAAATCCCACAGGAGCACAGTAAGCCTAGAGTAGGAAACTACCAGTGTCAGTCCACTCCAGCAAAGCTTCAGGTAATGCCACTGATTGATGCTGCCCATGAATTTCATTGCATGTGCACCATGGCAGTTTCTATAAGTCTTCCACAAAAGGCTGCTTTTATCATCAGGAGGACATAAGAGGTGTCCTGGCAGGCAGCAGTCCTCTCCAGACTGTTCTGCAGACCCCCCTACTGTAGGGCTAAGCTACTGAGCCTGCTTAAATTGGAGCTGGAGATGCTGCACCTCCCTGTTGAACATGCAGTCAGGTCGAAATACATCCTATTTCAAACCTTTTTGATTGAAAAAAGAGAAAAGTTTATATGGGTTTTTTTGCTCATTTTTTCACTCCCTGTCCCACCCCAGTAGTTCTCTGGGCATCAGCCTTCTTTCATATCATGTTTTCTGATTCTTTACTCAAGAAGATAAAGCACACAAGCCATGGTTTCAGCCATGCAAGTCAGAAAGCTGTCCTTGCTTCCCCTCTGGAAATAACTGCAATTTAAAAAAGATTAATATTTTTTATTTGGATGAATAATGTCCATTTTAGGAACAGATAGGGCTTTCAAAATTTACTTCACTTCTGCGTGCCCTGGGAGATTTGAAAGGGCTGGATTCCCAAAAGGCAAATCACTTGGCACTAGAGCATTTTGGAAATACCTCAAAGGTGTGCCCCCTAATCTACTGTTTCTGAAAGTCTTGGCCAATACACTGTGTTATTTGAGCATGGTGAATAAAAAATAGCATTCTGGTGATTTGGTAGTTGCATTGGGAATGTACATTGTCACATTAGGAATTACACTGTTGTACAGCACACCAAGGGTCTTCCACGTGTGTGTGTGTACACTCCCCAGTTATTGATGACATAGAAGGACTGTGATCTAAAATAAGCAGTTGGTGTCACCTATAGACAGCTTCAGCAGAGACCAAAAATAGCCACACTGTGGTTATGATGGAGCAGAACAGACTGTAGAGCTTGAGGAGCTGCTGCCTCAGCACAGCTTGCTTTTAATATGCTCACGTGTACCAAACATCTGTGGTCATGCCAGACAAAAATGAGACATCCTTTGAGTAACATGTTCCTTGGCTGCAGAAGGAGCAGGTGCAATGACAGGCAAAAAGCAAAAGCATGAGATATTTCCTTCAGAATTAGGCCAAGATGGTAGAAGCAGGTTGCAAGAAGTTGACTGGATTTTACACATTTGGGGACCAGAACACTTCCACTTATAAAAAAGGAGAAGTGTCACTCATATGTCAAATCATGAAGATTTCTATCTTTATTGTACAGGTTCATACTGAAGCAACCCTAACTCAGCCCTGGTAAATGTCTGACATCTCAATCCTGCCCCTCCAGTAGGATGCCAAGTATTTTATACAGGGGGCTCAGCTGGCAGCAAATTGATTTGCTAAACTTAAAGTTATCTTAAAGATTAATGAGCCATTATAGTACAGGGAAAGAGACACAGAAGACAGAATCATTTTAGCCTCTGCGCTGGGTCCTCAAGGAGCAACAGGCCAAAATCCCAGAAGCAGTCCTGCAAAGCTGGTCTCCTCCCCAGTGATGCTCACCCAGCCAGGCACTCCATCATAGCCCCCTGCTCCACGCTTTGATGCTGCTGTGAAAAATTACCTTCACAGCAGTGTATTATCTTCTCAGCAGTGCTTAGGGCTGTCCTCCTCAGCTAAAGCAAGCCCTGAGAGGCAGCTCAGGATGGGATGCACATGCCAGCTAAGGTCACTGGTCCACCTTGCAGCCAAACTGAGCTAGCAGTATCCTAGGACCAAAACGAGGTGGTCTCAGTGCCCATTCTTGCTCCACCCACAGTCCAGCTCCATCTCCCACTCTCCTTGCTCCTCAATCATGCCCTTGTCCCACCCCTGCTGGGACTTATCTAGTCACCCCATCACCCACTTTGACTCACAAACCTGCCCACTCTTCTTTTGCCCAGCTTCGCTATGGTGATTGCAGTGAATGAAAGTTGCTTGGGAAGGGATCCAGCAGCCAGAGCCAGCCCAGCACAGCAGGAGCTGGTCCCCACTGATTCAGTTCACGCCAGAGGGTGGACTGCAGCCCCTGAGGCACACACCCCTGCTGTACCCTGTGGCAGCTTCACCTCTGGAAGGAAAATCCTGTATATCTGTGCTTGGCTGACACAAACCCACATGTGACAGTTCCGGCTCTGTTGCCTTCCCACTGCCTCACTTCTCACTCCAGGAGAGAGGAAGCAGAAGAATGCTGCACCGAGCTCAAGGGATGCCATGGTTCCAGCTAGCGTAACCCTCCCTGATACGGCCTAAGCCAAGGGGATTTCCCTGGGGAAGCCCTTGGCAGGCCCTTCACCAGCCTGATCCTCTCCACAGAAGCTGTAAAGAGCCCAATTAACACACCTAGCCCATAGAAGCCGGAGTGCTGCTGGGCTGAGGGAAACAATTGAGCATGCACTGAAGGGCTTTGCTGAATGGACTTAATTCAGCACTTATGCCTTAAAGTTGAGCACATGCTTTAGTGAATGGGGATGGGTGAGCTGGAGCAGTTTGGGGGCCTGCTGACCTGTCACCCAACATCAGCATCTTGAGGTCTTGGTACAGACAACGCTTTCTTTCAGGAAAGAGAAAAAAAAGAAAGGAAGAAAGCAAGCGGAGGAGACGCTGGTGCTTTTCCACTCCGGAAGGTCGCTGGTGGCTCCGGAGGGAGGAGGTGGGAACCTCACCCCTCTTCCTCCCCTCCGTGGGGCAGGGGAGACCTGCCCGGGGATGAACAGGGGAGGGAAACTGGGGCGGCTGGTGGACCAGCTCTTTCTGCTGTGGAAAAACATCCCCTGTGAACTTCCTGTGCCGGCGGGAGAAGGGCATCACTCCAGCATCACGTAGCCCAGCAACCGAGTGAGTGTCTGCGACTGTACCCTCAGAAGGGACTGCAAATGTGAGTGCTGCAACCTGAGCTGAGTGGATTTGTCCTTAGCAAAGCGCACACAAACTGCCCAGCATTTGTGCAGGGCCTGTACTGGCACTCCCTGTGTTTAAAGATGGCCAAATAAAGCCACAGATGCCACGAGGGATTTTAAGACATGCCACCTTGGCATATGCCAGCAGGTCTTTGCCTGTGCAAGCCCTTTTATAGTTGTGGGTGAAAGCACACCAACTGCACCAGCAACATGCAAGGGCTCATCAGGAGCTGATGCTGGAGGTACCACACAGGGCAGCATCTCTGGGGCAGAGGGCTGCAGTAACTGGGTGGGTGCCACAGATGGATGGACAGACGGATGTACGATGGCCTGGGGCTCGGGCAGCTGTATGGGCTGTGTGGATGCAGGCAGTGTGCATCAGCTCCACAGCAAGAAGGCTACAGGGCTTCCCTCCTCCAGTCTTCTTTGTTGCAAATGTAAGGGCTTGGTCCGAAACTTCCAGGGTTCAGTTTTCAGGGGCTTTCCACGAGATCTTCAATGCTTCATGTATTCAAATGAGAAAGAGGTGAGTGCCTGACTTACCACTGCCCACTCCCTCAGCCCCAAATCCCTCTTCTTCTCTCCCTCACCAAAATCAGAGAGAAATGCCCAAGGCCAAAATCACACTCAGTGCTAAGGATGGGATAATTAAACACTGCAGATCATTATCAGTCACAAGAAGCAAACCTGCAACACAGAGGGTATGTATTTACCACGTGGTGAAACCAGCTGTGGAAGCTTTTTCTAGGAGTTCTGAGACAATTCCAGCTCTTTCTCTTTTTTCTTTTTCCCAGGGTAGTAACATTTTCCTGTCACAAGCAAGCTAGTTGTTAAAATATGCATAAAGACATGTCACTCCAAGCTGTGCATTTGTGTTTCATGTTCACTCCCCCCTTGAAAGAGTTTTGTTACTACTAAAGAACAAAAAGGAAGCAGCTAGAAATCTGTAATGGCTCCATTTATTAATACGTATATCACAAATACTCACAATATCAATGCATTCTCGTTGGCATGCTAGACAGAGGCATTATTAAAAAAGTCCTATTTTTTTAAAAAGGTTTTAAACTTTTGCTTTCCCCCAAAAATATTTCATATGCCTGTTGGGTTTTTTTTGTGATTTTTTTTTTGCATGTGTGTGTTTCTATTTGGATTTGATTCAATGATGTATTTGGTGGCTGCAACCTCAATGCAAAAAGAAAGAAAAAGAAAGAACATGAAAAAAGTCTGAAGGCCGCAGTACAGCACAGTTCAATTAGTTCATAACTACCTAATAAAAATAAAGGGAGCAAAATTCCTGCCTTCACAGTAAGCAACAACACAGCTTAGTAACAGTATTACACAGGATCAGGTTCAGAGGCAAAATGCACTAGACAAAGCCTACCGGGACACGCACTAGGCATACAACACTGAGTAAGAATCAAAGATGTAGAAGAACATCAGGAATAACGGTTCCCTTCAAGCACAACATTTTAACATCATTTTCAAGTATCTTTATGCTATGTTACTGATTTCTTTGTTTTTGGGGGAGGGAGGGCAGGCGCAGGGAAGGGGGAAAGGATGAAAACCTTAGTAAAGCAATAAACAAAACAAGAAATTAAGATAAAACCAAAAGAATATATATTTCATATACCGGTTTATATGAACGTGTGCAACACTTATTAACCATGGTGAAAGGCTCATTATGCCCTCCAGTCACTACATGCACAGCCCGATCACTGCTGTTAATGAATTACCTTTGTTAACTTACGATGCAACTACTGTGTGACCAAGAACAGACATACGGTGCCATCCTACGCCGAGCCGTGGGGATGGGGTCTGGGTCTGGAGGCCGAGGGGACCCGGCTGCTCTCGGTGGCACCGCAGTACTTCACAGAATGGTTACACTACGCATGGGACAGAGTTCGGGAGGTGGGGTGCGAGTGTGCGCGCGCACGTGCTTGCTCGTGGGGTGTGGGTGTGCGTGCGTGCGAGAGACAGTGTGTGCTATAACATTCGTTTCAGTCTTTCTCCAATGCTGCAGCTCCTGGTCTTCAGACAGGCTCTGGACTTCTCACTTCTGAAAGACTAGAGAGCAGGGTGGGGAGTAAAGATAAAGAAGGAGGTTGCTTTGGCTGCTAACAGTGTTCATGGCAGGTATTGTGCCCTCTCTTTTCAAGAAGGAAACCAAAATGATAAGACATTCAACAGTACATTTCCCCCTTCTCCCCCCCCACCCCCGACGGAACATTGGGGTGAAAATCCCAAAGCAAAGAGTCCCGTGGGAGAACTTAATTCCCAATGGACATGCTGAGCATCTAAAACCTGCCTGCTATCTTCAACAGAAGCAGCACAACCATGCTAATACACCAGGGTGTATATAGCATACGTACTGCATGAAAAGTGGGCAAAACTCACCTTGTTACACCATCTCGTACTGGTTAGCAGTAATAAACCGGGACAGACAGCATGCCAGCAGCATCCCGATCAACTGTTCCGGACAAGAACAGAAGTAGAAGAGAATATAAGTTAAATTAAATGAACGCAGAGCAAAGAGAGGCCATGGTGAGCAAAGAGAGGCCATGGTAAGCAAAGATTTCATGTTCTGGAGCTATTACTGGAGCTATTGCTGGAGCCTGGCTGGCTGCTCCCCCAACACATTTATGCCTTGTTTGAAGGACTGCTCTAATCAGAAAAAACAGAATTAAAATCTCCCGTCTTTTGTCAGATGTGCCATTTGACTTTGATCAGAGGATATTTATTTGATAGGCAGCATGCCTTTTTGCTACTTTTCCATCCCGTTGTCACTGCCTGGCCAAGTCAGACATGGATGGATAAGCTGTCAGGGTATCAGCATGCTACTGGCTGCGTTTCCCTCGCAGGCTTCACCTGGGTCACATGCCACCACCAAGAGCTGGCAGCCCCTTTAGCTTTAGTAACAGTGCACTGAAAAAAAGCTTCCTAAAGCCCCGGAGTGGTTATGCTTTCTTTACAAATGATGCAGCGCCAGAGAAATGAGTGCTATCAATCTGGAAATAAATAATAAAAAAAAATCTTTCACTATTCCCTTGGCTGTCACTCAGATTATTGAAAACAGATCCCTGGCTTCCAGTCGTCAATAAGCACTCAGTCATTTCAACATTTTGCCTATCGCAGTTTGTTAGTGTTTCCTGCATACGCCAACAGCGTTAATATACTATCAATAATTCAACCTTGCTTTTCTCATTTGGATTGGTCAATTAATTAACTCATGAGCATATCCAGGTTGTTACAGCTCATCCCTGGCTATTGGGGTGCGGTGAGATGCTCTGTAGACCATCAGCTTTCCACAGAGGGCTGTCTCTGTAGACCTTCCAGCTTATCCAAGAAAGGAATATCAGAGCGGCTCCAGCTGCCTTTGCCCATGCCCAGAGGGCAACACGTCTGCCCAACCCCTTCTGCTGTGGGCAAAGTGCACTGCAAGGGGCCGGTGCTTGAGAAGGTGGATCACAATCATTTGGTAGCAATGGAGCTCCTGCAGACCCCGCAGAACATGCACAGATAATGCCTAGCTGGCTGCTCCTCCAAACTGGCTCCTTCTAGTTCACGCTTGGGATTGCATGTCCTTTCCCCAAGACTGTCAGTGCTCCCTGTTAACATGATCATCATCAAAATATACATCTTCTCTACCAGCCAATTGCTTGATTTGGGTTGGCATCAGCCCAGAGCAAGACCAAGCAAGCGTACATCAAATAAAGATAAACTGTTTTCTGCCTCTAAGATGTCACATTCCCGGTCAGGCCACACTTCATTCGCCAGAAATTTGCTCCCTCTCTTGTTTCAGCATCCATCAGAACTGTTCTGGGCATCTCAAAAGGGCACAGAGTCACCTTTAAAAACAGGTTGAATGCCCTGATTTAGAAGCAACCCAGTCTTATACTAGATTTCAGGTCACATATTGGATATCAATATGGATTCTGCTCCCTAACCCTGCTGCAAGGGGTGACAAAGGTGTAATCCTGTACTAGGGCCAAGTCTCAGGAGTTGCAGCAGACACAGTGGATGATGTCTGCACCAGAACTGCTTCCACAGTCAGGCAGAGCTACTCGCATTAACGATGACAGTAGAAAGGGCAGGTGGATGTTGCACTGTAAAAAGGGACTATAGCCGCATGAGAGCGTATCTTTGAATGATGGGAACCCTGCATGCTCCACAACTTGTTTTGAACATCTGGAGAGCACCTTGCTTTGAGTCCTTCTACAAGAGGTAATAATTTGGCCTTAACATTATACTGAGACTCCTCTCTTCAGGGTCTTTACTGCAATCACAATCTGTAAACCCCTTCAGACTCTGTCTCTTGCATCCCTTAAGCCAATGCCTGCACTACAGTTTTATCTAGGCAAAACTCTTCATCATCTATGCTGCTTGCATAATTGTATTCTCTGTTGGGCACAAGGCAGCGATCATTTTGCTGCTCTGAAGAGCACCTGCTAAACTGAAATTATTCCAGCTGGAAGTCAGCATTAGCATCTGAGTCCAAAACCAACCAAATCGTATTTTATTGTTACTATTTCAAACTCGAGGAGCAGCGCAGACAATGTCAGCAACACAGCAGGTTTTTAAAGCTCTGACTCTGACTGGGAGGTGTGTGCCAGGCCCGTAATATGTGCAATGCCAGTACATCAGCTTTCCCTGTTTCTGGGAATCAGCACATTCCCCATGCTAGTCAACACCTAACAAATCACATGAGGAAAGGCCCTTGAGCATGCTTTACTGTAGAAGAGCAACATGACCTAATTTGTCTTTTATTTAGATTAAACCTATTCTCAGCAGGAACAGCAAAACCTTGCCTACAGCTGGAGTGCTGCCTGGCATGACTGCCAGCTACCTTTAACCTGAAATCAATCTGTAAACGCCACCCCTAATTGCGTCCAGCAAAACAGATTAGGCAGTAAATTGTAACTGGCCACCTTCTGTTCTTCACAGCCCAGGAGAGCCGCACTTTTCCCCCCTGCATCTCTCTCTTCTCCCTTTTACACATTTGCTAGCACCCAAGCAGCTGGATGTCTACTTGAAGTGCCAGAGCCCTGTGCTTAGGCAGGGGAGCGACATCCCCAGCTGGCATCAGGGCGTACGCTGCCATCAGACAGTGCGAGCTGCCAACACCACTTCAAAACATGCCTCAGTTTGCACTTGGAGCCACAGCAGCACAGCACCTTCCCCCGCATGCTGCCTGCAGCCCGTCATGCTGATCTCGCCTTGTGCGAAGGGCTCCTATTGCATGGGCCACCCTATGCCCGTACTGCCTACCCACCTTCCTGCATGGAGCTCGCAACCAGCCAATGACCTAGAGCAAACATCCAGACACATGCCAAAGTACTAATAGTTTCAGCGGCACTCTTCCTACAGTCTCCCTCCCAGCTGCAAACAACGTTCAGGCAAATAAGCTGATGCTTTGCCTAGCACATGTACAATACACTGATTAAAGGCTTTCAGGGAGTATTGGTC
This sequence comes from Psittacus erithacus, assembly GCA_009867235.2. Classification (NCBI taxonomy): domain Eukaryota; kingdom Metazoa; phylum Chordata; class Aves; order Psittaciformes; family Psittacidae; genus Psittacus; species Psittacus erithacus. The sequence continues at coordinate 40,573 of WYDI02025002.1, read as the reverse complement.
CTGACTGAGACATTTGCCCCAGCAGCATATGAACTGTAAAATTCTACTCATCCCATTTTTCTTTTGGATAGTTTCACATGAGGCACTTTACAAGATGTTTTATAGCCTTCTGGCTGTCTAGAAACCAAAATGAAATAACAGCTCAGAGTCCTATAGCAGTAATCAAGTCATAACCACAGTGGAGAAGAGTATCAAGACAGCCATGACCATTCAACAAAAACTAGAACAGCTTATTAAACAAAACCCACAAATTCCCCCTGATCTATGCACCAGCAGTTTCAGACTGGTAGTTTCACCGTTTCTGGATCCTGAAGACCTGACACCAGTGCTCTGAGTGGCTGGTGGTATGATGAACAACCACATGAAACAGGCTGATAGGCCAAATTATGGGCTTTTCCCATCTAACTTATAGGCTATAAGGTGTCAGGTTTCCAGATACCCCCATGGCAAGGCAGTGAGCTGATCCAAGCCCAAAGTTAAAACTTTGGGCTCCTTCAAGTTGTGCATACACTGACTGAGAGGATGTGGTGCCCATTTCCATATGGCTTAGGGACAGTTCTGAAAAATCCTGGAGTTCACTGTAACTGCTGAGAAAATTAAACTCAGAGAGATGTAACTAAAACACCTTACAGCCAAGCACAGGCTGATGCCATGGGGCAGCAGGGGCAAAAGGGCAACCACAGCCCTCCCATTACTTGACTTGCCTATGACCAGCAACAACACTGGCAAATCGCCTGTTTCCAGCAGAGCACAGTGTAAACCTACCGCTTGCTAACCGAATTCAGGAGGTTTAAGAAGTCAAATAATTTTTCCTAGCACCTCATCTTTTCAAACCACTGGATAAACGTAAGTCGTTCCACAGACACATTAATATTTTCAGTGCTGCCTCAGGACCCAAATTTTTAATATTGTGTGAATGAAACAAATATAAGTTGCACGATAGTTTTGCAGTTGCACGATGTACTCTCTGCAGCGAGAAGGCAGATTGCCTCTTAGGTAGAAGTGATTTAGGCATCAGAGATGTTGCCATGTGTTCCGCTGAACAATTTTGCAAACACTTTTGCATTGGCCCATTGGTGCGTTTCCCTCCCTCCTCTTTTTGCATGTTTCAAAGGAGAGTCTTTGCCATCACATGCAAATGACTAAAGTAAAGGAGCATCTCATTGAAAGGTGTTTACCCTCCCCTTCTTGACCAGAAGATTCTGACCAGACCTGTGGTTTCCCCAGCTCCTGTCTAAGAAAAGGCAGTTTGAATATCAGGAAGAGGCAAACACCTTCTTAGCCTTCTAGTGTCCCTCCCATGACAAACTCCTTTTGGTCCAGACAAGGAATTGGTTTAATAATCTAATTTGGGCAGATCTCAGTTCAGTGCTCTGTGCTAGAGGGGGAAAAAATATAAAACTACTGGTCATCAAAACCAAGTGCTCCCTCCAGGTCCAGGATGGGGAGGCCTGAAGGTACACTTTTATTTGAACTCTGGACTCCTTTAAGACAAAATAAGAACACTTAGAAGGTAGAAGCCTATCCATACAATGGATAAGCTATTTGTCTTAGCTGTTTATGCTCCATGTAAGCCAATGTTTTATTGGGTTAACCTCTATTTGACCCAGTGGAGGGACAAGTTGTTTTCCTTGAGCTAGTCATTAGCTCAACCGTAACTGATATTCCCAAGGAGAAACTTCATTTAAGTTGAAAAAAAGAAAATCAATGAACAGATGACCTCAGGACTAATGAGCATGCTGAGTTCAGTCCTTTTCCATAATGCTTCCTTCCTTGAAGTCCAGGGAAAGAAAAAAAGAGAGGGGACAAAACAGGGGGAAGGGAAGCATTTATGCAGCTACCTGTGAGAACGCAATCCCAAAAGCCACTCCAGCTATGATTCCCATATTCGTCTCCATAAAACTGGTCACCAAGTCGTAACAGCCCTAGAAAACAAACATAGTAATTCCTCGTATCGACCTTCCCTGCCACAAATGCATACATACAAATATCTCATTTTAAATGGACTTGGACTAGACAATATTTCTGCTGTAATTTCCAACACTGTCATTTTTTTATTGAATAGCAATTCTCAGTGAATGATGGAAATTGGTGGCAACACCGGTCCTTTTTAGAAACAAAGGTATTTCAGTACTTTTAAAAGCTAATTGTGAAGTTACACTCATTTTCATAGGTCTTAGTAAAGAAAGTCGGTTCACACTGTTTTAGAAAACATTAAAATAGCTTTGACCTGAAACCAAACCAGTAACAACATAGGGTAATGCTACAATACAGTAAGGGTATCAAAAATGAATAAGTGATGCAGATTTCTTAATACTCCAGATATTTAATACAAGCACTCTTCAGGCATCCAATGAAGCATTCTGCTTACCTTCACCTGTAAAGGACACCAGGCAAGGTATTGAGCAGTATATGACTTTAAACCATGTCACAAAGTTATCAAGGGGTTTGTAGGAAGTTTCTTCATTCATTTGCCCTTGGACAAAAAATTCCTTATCGTGCTCCCCAAACCCAATTTTCTCTCTCTAGTTCAGATCCTGACTCCATCAGCTGACTTGCTTCCTCATGCCTCAATTCACAGCCCACTCTGGGGCCAGCAGATTCATACACGTTTCTGCCTTTCTCTTGGATAGGCTTTTTGAGATGTTCCCCTCAGTATGACAATTTGTGCCAAGTTTCCCCCCTCACCTACTCCGCCCCTTGAAAAATCATTTGAAATTAGTTTTCCTTGTTTGTGGTGCCTGCATGAATCTAAACAAGTGAATATTTGAAGAAAAAGAAGAAAGATGACATCTGTTTTTTCTTTCATTACTAACCCATCTGCCCATTCAGTCCAAAGCCACCTCTCAGCCCCTTTTGCCATGCTTCCTCAAATGACCATCACCACTCTCATCTTAAGGCCAGTCCCAAAGCTGTAACTTTATCCACATTATCAGAAGTTGGAATAAACAGAAGTTGTGAGTTCCTTTTTCCAGTTTGAACTCCTGTTCTGTAAGAGAAGTGCCTCCATGTTGTCCTTCCATCTATACACCCCTTATTCTTGCAGACACTGTAGGAGCTCTTTACATGACTTCAAAGCATTAAATGCGTGTGAAAAATAACAGTAAGAAGGACAAAGATGTCCTTTGTTAGAGACAGGCCATTTGTGAACTAAATTGTATCATTTCTTTAACCTCTTTTATAAGATAAGAAGACATTTTATTTAATCCTGAGAGTAATGAAGTGGTAAACCTAATAGTAGCTGAGGACCAGCACAGATTTAATTAATTTCTGAAATGTTTAAAGTGTACATATTTATCCTTTATTGCATCTTGTAACAGTGTACAGTATGTCAGATTCAAGCCTGCTCGTTTAACACATCAAGCAACTATACTTGCGTGTGTTATGAAATGAGATTAGGTTTCCCAAGCAGTACTTTCAGTCTGTCTGACACAGCTTAATGTTTCCCCAGCAATTCTGAAATCTGTTCTGTTCAACAGCCTTCAAGAGATGCAGCATCTAATGGTAATTGGAGGGAGACAGACTACCTCGTTAAAAAAACATGCAAGTGAGAGAGTTTTGATCACTCTCCTCATTTGAAGACTGTTTTCCCAAATCACAATAGTCTGTTTCCTGAAGTACACTGCATAAATATGGCTTAATTGCTCAACCCTTTCTGTGTACAGAGTGAGACTGCAAGAAGCACTCAAGAGCTGCATATACAGTACAGAAGTATGTGAAGTATCATGTGCACACATCTGGGTGCTGATCCAGAGGACAGAAGTGACAATTTGGCAAGTATCCAATAATTTTTGACTCCACGCATCTGTTCCTTTATTAAGACTTTAGAGAGAAGTAATTCTTGAGGTTTGCTGGTAATGGGCTTTGAAGATTAAAAGCACTATATGAACATTAATTAGCTAATCCTAATGACAGTCCTCCAAGTTAGGTATTAGTCACATCTGAGATGAAGAAACAGACTAAATGATTTATTCAAGGTCAGTAAGCAAGTTTGTGGCAGAATTGGCAAACAAAAACCAAGAATGTTGTCTTTCAGTCCTAGCATTAGATCGTCAGCTTAATCCTCTTAGGATAATTCATCACTGGTCTTCATAAAGAGCTAGTAATTTGATTAGCTCATAGAGAATTTATCTTACTGACAGTTTTGCAAGATTCACCAAAAAAGATGTATATTCCACATATACTCATCCACAGGAATGGTAACAAGGGCTTCCACAACACAGACAATACACCTTTTCCTTATTCTCCAGCACACAGAGGGCAAAGTGCCTGCTTCCAAGATGAGCAGCGGGCTTGTGTCAGAGGCAATGATATTTTCTTCCTACTTGAAGTCAAAGCACAGGGTCACGCAACGTTTCCTCCTGCTTTCTTTTTATTCTCATGCCCTTTTCAGAAACATCCCACCTTATTTAAATGTTTGGGACAACTCTGAGATCTCACAACTGCTATACAGAAGTCTTTACAACCTTTGATTACAAATGGCTATATATCTCAGAAAATGGGACACAATATCACAGGACATACAAACTTCCCCTAAGTAGTAATTAATCAAGTAATTAAGTCCACTGCTTCCTGAGGAATCATCAGTCCTTTTCTGTCAAGTGACTTGTGCATTTGACAGGAAAGCAAGGAGCAAGTGTGGCTGAAAGTGAGTTATTAGACATGGACTAGCACAAGCTCATTCAACCCTCAGCTGCTTCTCACAATTCAGCAGGCATCTTTTGCCCACAGGAACTCAAAAATAGACAGGGATTTCTGTGTGTGTGTGGGGACACAAATGGCACCTGCTCAGTTATGCAGCCAGGAAAGGTTCAGAGTACGTGGACATCCCAAACAGAAAAGCTGAGACCTGCTGGTAAAGTACCAGTCACACTAGAAAGCATTCCTACTGGGAAGGTGGGCAGAAGCAGGGCATGAGGATGGGCAGCCCAGGAGGCACTCTGCTTGCTGTGGATGCTGGTTGTACTGTATATCCCTGACATCCACACTGTCCTGCCTCTCACCTTCTTCCCACTTCTATAAAACCAGAAAGTTACTACAAGTTCACAAGATGCAACTGAATGGAGTGGCTCATCCTCCATACTCACGCAATCCAGCAAGATTACTTTGTTGGTGGTGACTGTGAGTTTCTTAACAGATGGACGCCACTAATGTTCCACATGCCTGGAACAAGTGTCTCTGATTAAACTATTGCAGAAAAGAAAAACTAAGTGGAAAATAATCCTTTGGCATCTTATTTAAATACATGCTAGAAATGTTGTCCACTTGACTGGTTTTCAAAGGAAGATGTTTCAGGCTGTGCTCAGCTACCACTCCAACCTCCTGATTCACAGGTGGCTGAGGTGAAAAAGACAGAAAGGCATTTCCATAGTTTGCCTGGTACCTACTTAGGACTTTTATTTGTTTTTTTAAATTCAAGTCTGAAAACAAAAACAGAAAACAAGATAATCCTAAAGGCTTACTAAGCTATGCTGCAATTTAGCACAGTGATTTGGCCAAAGTATCATTCCTTTACCAGCAAACTGTTGCCTCTTGCAAATATCAACTGAGAAAGAAATAATTGATGATGCACTAACACTTAAAGCAATAACTTGAGTTGTATTTCTGCAGTGCACTGTCTACTATACATGCTGCATTGTTTTCTCTTTATTCCTCCCTTTCTTCCTGTTTTCTGTATTTTAATTCTCCAATTATTCTTTTTCTTCCTGTTTTGTCAAACCTGCTTTCCCAACCCTATTCTGTCCTTTTCTCAAATGCTCCTTCTGGTGACCCCATGAGGGGGGTCAGTTTAGCTGTGCTATACTTGCAGCAGCACATGTTCAATGGTTTTAAGCCACTGCAAATATACCACCCAACCACCACGCCTGTTGTCAGTCATCCATGTTTTTTCTTTAGCACTGAAATTACTGTTTGAACACAAACAAGAGTAAACCCTGTCCTTCCATTCACCCAGATACATTTTTGGCCGCAGCAAAACCCCACAGCATTCAGCAGGAGTGAGAGAGGAGCAGAGAAGTGCTGACCAACCTAACCCTCAAGGGCAGTTGAGCGCACAAAGCACTCCTAGGCCAGCGCTGCCTCTGTGTGCAGTGTTGTGGTGAGGAAACAAATCCCTTCTCATCAGAAATGTTGCTCACCTGGTCATTTGAGTAAGGCCAGCTTAAAGAATTTGAAAGCTCCTTGCCATAATTCTAGCCCAAAACACAAGTTATCAATCAGCTATTTGAAAATAAATGCAACTGTAAGCAGCCATATGCTCCACTCGTGTACTGGATGGTTTCATAACAACTGCTTCTAGCACAATGTTACTGGTACCTTCTGGTTTACTTTAGTGGCAGCCACGGTCATGTTGCGCAGATCCTGAGTGTTGCAGTCACTGGAGTTCATGCAACAGCTTGTAGGGATGCCATATTTGAAGAAGTAAGGGCTGGTGCTCCAGTTGGTGTAGCTCTGAATGCCACAGCAGCTCAGCTAAGAGGAATAAGATGCAGATTCAAACAAACAAGCAATCCAGGATTAAAACTAGGATGGAATTGTCACTGTCCACTTAATAAGCTTAAAATCAAAGTAAAGATGTGTTGCCTCCAGTTTTGGAAAGAAGATACCACCCCCTGTCCCCTTTATTACAAAAGCATCACGAATGTCATTTACAGAACATTGCAGAAGAAGGCTTCCTGGGAAAAAAGGTATTTTATGAGCAAAGCTATTCTTTGAAGGTCTGTTGTGTTTTGGTTTTGTTTCCTTTGCTTGTTTATTTGATTAAAGATGATCCTGGAAATTCAAGACAGAGCCTCACAATGCAGTCAAGAAAGGTGGCCTTAAAAAATCCAAAGCATTACGCAGAATTCCATGTAACGCATGCAGGGACAAACCTAGTACAAATTGCTAAGGCGAAGCAAGCCTCTCTAACTCACCAAAATAATTTCTAGGAAAACTCACAGAGCCATGAATAGAAGGAGACCATATGTTCACAGAGTGATTTCATAATCAGCTGAAAACAACTAAGTTGGGAAGGAATTCTGCTCTAGATACTAAGCTAGAAGACAGTCACTCAGAGATATGCACTATGCATTGAATTTTCTGCATGAAAAGGGCTTATAAATGCAGTTCCTGTAAAAATAAATGAAATTAACATTTTGCTATGACAGAAACACTGAACAATTATTCAAAACTGTGTAATTTAGACAACTCCAAGGAATCAGAAGTTCAAAATGCACATTAACAATAGGCAAACAATTTGACAGCAGAATACACTCAGTTTAGAGCAGTGCAGTTATCTGCTAAGAGAACACAAGTTACAGGCAGTTTCAAACACACAGAGGGATCCAACATTATAGATGTAATTTCTAAAGAAGATCTAGAAGTCATCAATACAATTACTTCGCAATTTCAACCATTCAGTAAGCTATAATCACATGAAAAGCAAATTGGCGCATAGAATGCATTGTGAGCTTCTTGCCGTGGTATGGTTTCCAGTAGGAATTTAAATAGGAATTTACTCTGTGTTGTGGTTGGTGGGCTTGGTTCCTCGTGGTTGGCATCTCCAGCCTCAGCAGCACATTTTTCCACCCTCTTTTCCTCTGGAGAAAATACACTCTCTTTCTCCCCTTAGCTTACTAGGTCTCCTTTGCAAGCTTCTCATTGTACTTGTGAACTGGTGCAGTTTATCAGTGATACAGGATGCTAAATTATAGAATCCTGTCTCATCCAGCTCAAATCTACATTTCTTAATCCTATTGACAGATTCCATTGAGAACAAGTGTGTTCCTGAGGGATAAAACTGGCCTCTAAACACAAATCGAGATCAGGGACCAGCAACAAGCAAGTGGGACAGGCTCTGTCTTCGTTAGATAACTTGCTCATTAAAACTTAGGCAAGCATACCAGCTGAACTATTCTTTCTTTAGATCAGTTTTGCCAGCCTCTGATTTTGCTTGCAGTATACAGCTTGCAGATTGAGCCATCCACACTTCATGTTCTGTGATCAAATCTGAATGTATGCTTTGCTCTATTAATTTTTAATATCCAATTTTAGACTTACACTTTCCTGTACGTTATCCACTGCATGGCTCCGCTCATCATTCTTGTTGTAATTCTGGATTGCTTCGGTATATGTCCTAAGGAAAGTATCCTTGATCTATGAGGATGAGGAAAAAAAAGTCCACATGAGCAATGAAAAGCTGAAACCTGAAGTAGTTTTCACAGGAAGGAAATGCATTTCCAGACCTAACAAAGCACCCAAACTACCCCTTCCCACTTGTTTTTAAGTGTGTTTTCAGAGCTGGCAGAGCTCCCTCTTAACTCTTAGGAGTCATTCATGCTATTGTTCAAGTGCAGTCTATCGGACATAGTACTTACAGGTTGAGTTTCTTATAGGTGAAGTAATTTTCTGCCCTTTTTTTTTTTTTTAGTTTAAAATAGAAGTACCCCAGCAAACAGCTACATAAAAAAAAAAAAGGCAGAAAATTACTTCACCTATAAGAAAGATATCATTTGATGTTTTTTCCCCAAACACTGTTCCAGCACTAAGTCTGAAGGAGACTGCGTGCTGCTCTCTACTCATGGATGCCTAGTAGGAGCCGAAGTCTGTGCAAATGCCTTGGTTACGAAAGGCAGTGGCACCAAAAGAAGACACAAATCCCCTAAGAAGATGGCAGCCCTTGTCCCCAGCATCAAAGGCATTTGGGTAAGGAATGAGAGATCTCTCAGCTGGAGAAGGTCAGGCACATCACTAGGAAAGGCATTTTGACTGGGTGATAAGGAGCTGGGTATCAGATGACTTCGGCAACGCACACAGCTATAACCTTTACAGGAGACTGCCTCTTCCAAAGGGGAGCAGCAGCCTGACACTGAGGTTGCTACAGGTTAGGCCAGATGAAATGGCAATCCTTAGCAGACGGACAGGTATTTCAGGACCGAATTAAAATCTATCCACCACTTGCAAGGGCAGACATCAGAAAAGCCTATAGCAATGGAAAACTCACGTGAAAAGAAGAGACCAGAAAACCAGATAATACAAAGACAAGAGACAGAGGGTCTCTGGGGTTGTTCTGGTTCAGCACTAATGGCATGTAGGCCCATGGACTTAAAGCCAGAGATAGACCTGATTACAGTGGATAACGCACAAGTGGCACTACAAATCTAGACCATCATGCTTTTTTAAAGCTTCTTCCTGTCCCCGTTTCCTACCTCACTCTATTTCTAATCTCTCCTTATTCTCAGGATAGAAACAAAATCCCATCCCACTCTCTCCCCACCCTCAACAAAAGAAGAAGGTTTACAAAACATTGAGTCTGGTCTGATGCAGAAGTGCCCTCTGCCTTATATAAACAAGTACTTGCCTGGCTGAAGAAGCTGTTTTAAGAAAAGTATTTAATCTGTTTTGCAGCCCTCAGCATATGTAAAGGAGTAAAGAAGATCTTACATGACGGACACACAGAAAACGATAGCTCCAGAGTAAATTATCAGGCAGCTGAGGCCAAGAGCTTTGGCTAAATCCCTTCATTTGGAATCGCATCAGTTTTTAAGAGCTGTACATGCTATTGTTGCACAACAGCTGCATCCCTGGAGATGAGTATGGAGCTGCCGAGCTCAGCGACCTACACATTCTCCACGCTTCAGAGAACTTCTCAGCAGCTCGTGCCCAGCGAAACACTGCCATGTGTCAACTCAGCACATTTCCACCTACCTCATGGCGAAACACAAACCCTGAAATGCCAGCCACTAGCTCAGCCAGGAACACCAGGGACAAGAACATGGCATACTGAAAAGGAAGGAGGTAAAAGGAGTCAGAACACGATAGGCTTTTGTCTCAGCACAGTTGAACTGCTCAGTTATCACATAAAATTTACCTTTCTGGTCTAGACACCTGTGAAAGATGTTAAGAAATCAAAGGTCTTTTAGAGGCCATACATAGGTTATTGCGTGAACATGTGTTCAGACAACTCACAAATGATAGGTAGTTTTTAATTGCTGGCTTTTCTGACATTTCTGTTCCCACATTTCCTAGTGTTCTCAGATAAATTTAAACACACTCACATGCCAGAGATGGATCCAAGTCACTCAGGTTTTAGTGGTGCAGTAAGGAATACAAACAGACCCTTCATGTTTGCATGGCACTCTGCTAAAGTAAATAGGCTTCTCCAGGTGTTTTGCTTCGTGTTCACCTGTCTCACTGCTAGACTGGGATTTGCTGCCCAGTTCCTGAAGTTTCTCCAATAAATGACCTGCAACACTGACTTCTCCAGAAATATTCTCACAATAATACTAGACAGATGCCTTAAATACTTTGCTGAGCCAAGACCCATGTTTGGCTTCAGGAGCAGCATTTGGATCCAGAGCTTAATAAACCTTGAAAACATGTGTTTTCAGTATAGACACCCACAAACTATTAAAAACACACCTAGGCAGAAATAAAGAAGGTAAAGAAAACAATGCAAGGTGGAATGGTAAAATTTGAAGTTGGGGCTTAATCTTCTGGAAGGAAAATTACCTTTTTTTCTCCATGTGCTAAACAACATCTAAAAAGAAACATTTTGAATGAAATTCAGTCCCAGCAGGATTTAGTGGAAAGAGGGATATTTTTTAATGGAAGATCGGTGGGGAAAGGAGAATAACAGTGAAGGCAGAACTAGAAAAATAATTTCCTCAAATTAATGCAGCTGTCAAATTACTGCCTGTATTCTGTTCAGGAGAGAAAGAAAGATTTTAAATATTTAAGTATTTCTTATGTACACAATGAAAATGAAACCATGTGCTGAAACAGCACATGCCACTGTTAGTGCCCTACCTTTAAAAAAGTTACATCACTTAGAGAGCAACTAGCAGAGCCTGATTTCCTATGGATTTATATAACCATTCACCTTTATCCCTTTCCCATCTGGACTGCAGTAACTCTGACAAGCCTCTACATGTGCCCTGACAGCAAGAGACAGCAGCTATGTACCTGTGGCTACGCTAGGTGCACACTGACTGGCCACCAGCATATATCTGCAGCTGTACCTCTCCCCTGCTGCGTCATCAGTTGAAGAAATGAACTCTATTTAAGATGTCCTTTTCTGAAATTCCAGTTCAAATTGGAGAAGAACTGTTCCATCTCCTTAGAAAATCAGCCCCAAAATACTGCACCAGGAGCTGCATTGTACTGTCCAGCCCTTTTCCACTATCTCAGTGTTTCACAAGTACCATTTCCACCCCTCAAATCATTACATGCGTAGGCTTTTGCTCCTGAATATTCTCAGAAACACAATTTACCATATAGGCTCTTTTATCCTCTAGTTATTTTCAATTTTAATGTAGGCTGGAAAGTCAGAACAAAGAAACTTAGAGAGAAGATAAACTGGTGTGAGAGACAGCTGCTGTACCTCTGCTTAGTGTACCTAACATTCATGCTGCTTTTGAGATGAGGACAAACATATCATACAGAGCTTTGTTTTATGAGGTTGGCGTTTATTCTACTGAATATTAGGAAAAAAAGAAAGGCTGGTGTGCTTTCAGAAGGTACCAACTATTTTTCCATAGATTTTACATTAGAGTATTAAAATGAACCCTTTAAAATATACTTTAAATGAATTTCACATTTAGGATGCTTTGGACATTTTTAAGATTGTAAATATACCTATCTTGCTCACAGAAAACCAGACTGATTGTAGAATTACTCACAGAGTAATTCATCAGCAGCATTTTGCCCTGCTCCCAGCAACACATGGGCCTGCACACCCTGTGGTAGCGAAATTCATTCATACTCAATCAACGACTGGTTTTGGCAAAGATTTTTTTTCCCTTCTTTGTCCAAAAGGCACACATGTTGAACATTAAGATCAATCAAATCTAGATTATGTGCCTAAAACCCCATGTTAACATCTGCTGAAGCTTGGCAGGAGGTGGGGGGAATCCCACTACATCAACAAAACCTCTTCCCCTCTTGCTTAAGGCACTTTGGCACACTTACCAGTTTCAGCATCCATGGGCTGCCACGACAAGTGGCAAAGCAGCCGAAAAGCCCGAAGACAATGATGGTGGTACCCGTTCCAATGAGCACATAGGGGGCATTGGTGGAGTTCTCAGCAATGAGAGAGATGTACGTGCCAAGGGTGAGCTTGCCCCAAACGCCAACTGCGAGCAGGATAACACCTGTGATCTGCAAGGAAGAGGAGAAAGCCGTCAGGAGCTAACAGGGGAGGCATTCAAATTCAGTACACAGTGATCCTGAAGAGATTTATCAGTGCTGTTCTGTTGGCAGAAGGAAGCCTCAAGATTTTTACTAACTCCAGAGGGAGGGACAGAGAAAATTAATTTCCAGCAACTGAAGATGCATTAAGACTGCCACTGGAGGACACATCTAGGACTAATCACTGCAAAGCTGACGACTGCCAGAGGAGGATGCAGTGTACCATCTGCAGGAACAGGATCTCTGCTCCTACAGCATGCTGAGAAAAGGGACCAACTCCATCACTCTTACCAAAAGCCAACAATAACTGCTGCCACCACACACCTCCCGGGTTTTGCCACAAAAACTGCCTGAACCACAAAATCCTGCTGCTTGACATCCCATCCTTCTTAACGCCAAAGTTTCAGGAATACCAGCATCCCTTGCAGTGCATTGCTCTGGCAAGTGAGCTTTCCCCAGGCTGTACAAGTGACCTCCCTGACTGCACAGGGTGGGAGGACACCAGTGGGCCCTCAGAGCACCATGATGCATAAGCAGAGGCTGCCATGTCACAAGGCAGATAGGACACACACACTCCCACAGCAGCAGGCACAAGGGGAAAGCCTTGGCATACTGTACACTGACACCGAGCTGTGGCCACAATAAGAGTGATGCCTGCACCATCTGCTGATCATCACCCGATGCTGACACTCCTGCTTCAAGACTGTACACACATAACTCATTCCCACGGCGTGACCAAAGGTGAGACATGAAGGGCCAGCCCTGAGTGCCAGCTCTGCAAATGCTTCCTGAATTCCCCCACTACTTCCTGCTGCATTCAGCAGAGCTGCTGAGTAATCAGAAACACTTAAGAAAAATATCAGGAGGAAGGAGGATACAAACTAGATGTTCTGAAGAAGGATACAGTGAGAGAGATGTAGGGAAAAGAAGAAACCAAAAAAAGAAAGAATAAAGAGAGAAACAGAAGGAGAAGGGACCAGGTATACAAAAGCACTTCCCTTCCTTCTTCCCTTCCTTCTCATCCTTCTTTCTCCCACACCTCCCAGAGCTATGGGGAAGACATGCCCCCACCTGGCTTCCACTCCAAGCACACCAGAGTGTAGCACTACCTGGGAAACCCATCATATCCCTCTGTCTCCATCCCTAAGCCTTCCCTTCTTCCCCTGACCACCCATGGCAGGCATCGTCATTTCTGTCATACCTCTGGGACAGGATGCTTAGAGATTTCTGCTCTCTTGCCCACAGTGGCAATAGGAATAAATCCAGCTCTTGTCCATCTTGCAGTGCAACTGAGTGAAAAGCGCTGATTCCTTGCTCCTGAACATCAAAAATATCAGCAGTAGCTTACCTACCCAAGGCATGAAACACCTTCTCTGAGTCTGGTCCCATCCCCACACAACACTATCTCCACCTCTGTCCCTCTTCTTGCTGACAAAAGCCTTTTCAGAGGGCACAGATTAACCAGCGAAGTCTGAAAGTGAGCCATGGGGGACTGGGAAACCCGCAGAACAACTTCTGGTTTCTCCCCTCCAGCTCAACAAAGGGCTGGTTTCTGTGCCTGAGCTGCTGAAAGTTTTACCACTGTCCCCAGGGAGGCGTAAAAGCAGCCTTCGCTGCCAAATTGAGCAAGCAGCTTCACATCTGAAAGAGAACTCAAGCATGGTAATAAAAAGCATTTTTAGTCGGCTGTTTGAAACAATTACTAACCCTTTACTATGTGTTTTAAGAGTTCAGTTTCCTCCCATCCAATCTATGGTGCACACGGACTTTGAAAAAGAGGAACAAAGCCTCTTGGCAGTTTAACTCCCCTTCTGCTTCTTAGTAGAGCTCTGATTTACATGGATTTATGAAAATCCCTCAGTTCAGTGGGGAGGTCTAAACCCCCAGCAAGCTCACACTGTGCAGAGAGGATGGAACGTTCCCACAAAGACACGCTGCAGATGCACCTCAGGTCGCAGCAGCACCAGCTGGAATTCTGCTCATGAAGAGGAAAAACCAGAAGACTCCTCTGCAAACCTTTCCATGACCTTTATTTAGCAGAGCACACACTGTGGCATGACTAATGCCCACCTCCACCCAAGGGCAAACCTCGATTCTTTATTTTCAAGACATATTTTCTCTCCCTCTCTCTCTGTTCCCTCATGCAATCAGGGGAACAATCTTGTTTGGTTTGGGGTTTAGGTTTGTTTTCTTTAAAAGCAGGAGGGATAAGGGCAGACTGCAGACTGAGATAGTGCTGGCCTAAAAACAAGGCAACAGGAATACCTACTGCTCCTGCCACTCACCATCACTACACGCATCTTCCACTCTACCTCTTGTCCCAACAGGATGTGAAAATGAGCTCTGTATAGATCTATGTGATTAATCAAGAAATTCCTAAAACCATCACTCCAGCCTAATTCTGTGTCCAGCATGACCTGTGGGTCAGGCCCAATAGGTGCAAGAGCTAGGTGATGTGGGTCCATCTGCATCTGAAAGGTCTACAGAAATCCAGAGCACCTCCTGCAATCCACAGTCTCTCCCCAGTCATCCCTGATGCCTTTCCACTGTAATGTTTCCATTCAGAGCATGAGGATTTCCTTCTTTTCCATGAGGAAATCATCAAGATAAACACTGGCAGATAGATAGATGGATATGATCAATACATTTCCTCCTGGACACGTACAAAATAATCCTGGGAGTCAGAAGAGAGTGACCACAAGCCTTTTGACTTTTAAAGCCCCTGTGAGCCAAGATTCACCTTCCAGAGCAGCTTTATTTATCTGCAACAGTCAGCACCCATGGAGCAAGAGAGCAGCACTCCATTGGCAGACTTCTACAGCAAAGCCGGCGCTTCTCGTGGCCCCTCCAAAAATGAAGATTTGTCTTGGAAATGGTATGACAACTACAGCCTGTGCTGAAAGGCAGACACAACCCCACTCGAGATCCTCAGCAGACACAGGAGAAAAGAACTGGCAACTTCAGAGCCTATGATGCCCCATATGAGACATCTGGAGTGGTACAGAAAAACAAGCATTAGCAAAGGAAAAAAAGAAAAGACAACGTTTGCTTCTAAAAAGTGACTACAGAAGAGATAGTGCCCAAATGTAAGGAGCTGTGGGGGAACCATCAGTAGCTGCTCTTTGGAGGGCTGGGACCCTCTTCTCCCCACAGTCTCTGAGGGGCTGAAGCATCAGGGCCGCCTCCTTGGGCCTCGGCTCCATTTTATGCAACACCAGCTGTGTTAATCACAATGAGTTGAAGCCGACCCTGCCTTCTGCCCCGTCCCTCAAGCACCTCCGACTTTGTGGGTTGCTGTGTTTTTAACGGTTTCAAGCTCAGAGTCTGATACGCAGAAAGGCAGCAGATCGAAGGAAGGATGCACAGGGAAGGGCTACCCAGGCAGCTCAGCCTTTTCTGGTATTTACCAGCTGTCATGAACCACACCATCCACTTGCTCAGGGGCTAATGAAGGGTCTGTTTCTGCTTCTTTCACTTGCTATCATTGCTGGGACCCCTGACATGGAGATCTTGCCCTCTTAAAGCAGGCAAGACCTCTGACCACCCCCTTGATCACAGCCTTGGATCCCATACATGATGGGGGAGCCCAAGACAGAGCCACCTACACTGTACGCAGTCAGAGCCAGGCAGGTGAAACACATTCTCAGTGCTCACGGATGTAAAACTCACAGAATGGAGGGAAAAACAGAAGCTGTGATTATCACATCATGAGGTTATCCTGCTTTTTGTGCTGTCCTGTCCTCTAGTGTGCTTAAGGGAAAGCTAAAGAGGAGAAAAAAGCAATCAGGTTTTAAGGCCTGTAGCAAACATACCCAATGCTTTGACTCAGAAAAGGGTTCTGAAGTTTTCCTTGTACTTTATAGAAACCTTGGTTTAAGTAGTAACATCCCACACCTGTACAAAACAGTCAAAGCATGCATCCATTCCAAAGCAGATAACACCATTAGAGAGAGATGCATGACAGCAGCCAGGGCAGTCCTGGATTATCCATGCTAAGGGCCAGTTCCTACTGCCATACAAACCGCAGAAACTCAGATGGGGTTTGTGCCCATGAAAGGGCTCGCAAGTGGTTTATTCTGGCTGTTATCAGCTGGTTTTAATGCTTGCAGACTGTCCTGCCTCTCACACTTGTGATGAAAGCTCCCTTTCTGCACATTTCCAGGCCAAAACACTTAATTTCACCTCCTGATGTACAGCACACTCCTTTCAGCCTTGCGTGTGGCTGCCGACGGGACAGCCCCAGGCCTTGGAGTCCATCCAGCAAGGAAACATCCTGGTCATGAAAGTCTCATGCCCTGCCTGAAACACTCCCTGTCCCCACACCCCAGCCACCACCAAGGCAGTTCTTGCTTTGTGTTGGTGACTGTCAGCATTGCTGAAATGCTGCTCCAGCACCAGGGCAACCCTTCCTGACATGGGGGACACAGGCTGAGACCTCCAGGCTGCTCCTGTCCCCTGCCAGCACAGCATGCCATCAGACTGGGCAGCACAGACATCTGCTTGCCCCTGGGTGTGAGAAGTCCCTGTCAGTCTCAGCAGAGCAAAGGTTTGCAAATCACTGATACCTGCTCCAGGCCCATGGACTGAGATATGTCAGAGTGAGGGAAGATGAGTAAAGTAAGACACCCTTTGACACACTGTCACTGCACTGACATTTCGAGACCATTAATCTTGAATCATTATTTCTTTTTGGGACCAGAAAAGTTAAAAAAAGCAAACCAGCCCACCTGCAATTTCTGTTTCTTTTTCTGTGCTCTTTCTCCAGCTTTCAACATTATTAGAAAGCTATTTCATCCTGGATTTCATCAAAGGTAGATCATGTCTTCCTTACAAACATTCACTGAGCTGGAAGCCCATCGTATCACGTTTCCTCAATCAGGAAACCCGAGATACAGCATTCAATAAAACATTATTAGGTCTGCCCTTCATTCAGGTCAAACTTTTTAAAGGTTAAAAAACCAAAACAACATAGCAGATATCCAAGGAGGGCAAGGACTGTAAAGACTCCACAGTGCTAGCAGGTCTCACATTTCATTGCGTCTGAACTCAGGCTCAGCAAAAACACCCCAGAAACCCTGGACTGATGAGATGGCAGGAAATAAAGCAGGTATGCCATCTGGTGATTCTCTAAGAAAAGCTCCATCAATGTGTTCCCATGCAGTGCTTTAATCTGGATGAATTGGCATGCTCGGACATAAAAATATATATATCTGGGACCACCTCCCCCTTGCAACCAGCTCTACCCCTTGCCCAGGCCATGTGCATCATGCCCAAACCTCACTGGCCTTCCAAGCACTGTTATGGTCCCCTTCTTCTTCCCAGCTAACATCTTTGTGCATCTCGTATTTACTCTGTGTATCACTGTGTATCAAACTCTGATTCGATGGATAATAAATTAAACTAATTTCCAAAAGTCTGGCCTGTTTTGTCCTTGATGGTAATTGCTGAGTGATCTCTTCCTGACGTTATATCGACCCACAAGCCTTTTGTTCTATTTTCTCTCTCCTGTCCAGTTAAGGAAGGCAGTGATAGAGCAGCTTTTGGTGAGTACATGGTGCCTAGCCAGGGTCAACTCACTCCAATCACCCATTTACTCTCACATCTGAAGGAACTGGGGTTTGTCAGTAGGACAGCAAGGCTGTGCATGGCCTGCCAAAGCATGTCTCCATGCCTTGCTCCTACCTCTCCTCAAGCATAGTATCACATCTGCCAATCACTGATTTTGGTCAAAGACAGGCTTTCTACCTCTTTTGCCTTCCTTCAGCAGTAGTACAGACGTTTCCAATCTTATCTGCAGTACTGCCCCCAGTTCTGGAGCTGATCGGATGTGGTGAAGAAGTTAACATGCTGCAGGCAGGCAGAAATATGACAGCTGAATGCTAGGTCTAACTTCACTTGTCCAATAAGCCATATGCTTTTAAGAGACATACGGACAAAGATATGGCCAACAGTGTTAATGCAAGGGTATGTGCTGCAGCTTTATAGGAGACAGGGAGAGTGATATTCTGGTAGTGCTGGGCATTGCTGAAATCAAAACTAATGCTAAACACAGGCAGTTTTGAAATAAAGAGCAACAGAAAAATGCCTAAGAATTACTTCTTTTAATAGTGCCATGACAAAAATTAAACGATGAACAGCCCCTCCTTCTGGGTAACAGCAACAAAATACATAAATAAGAGAACAGCATTCAGAGAATAACTTTGACAGTGCACTCTCTTTAATTCTGTTGAAATTAGGCAGGAAATCACTATGTACCCCTTTAAATTGAATGCACACTACATCCTACTTGAGTCTGTTGTCTCCATACCCCACATCTCACAGGGCACTGACAGCACAGTATAAAGGGAGCTGCTGCCTTAAACTGAGATAGGAGATATGAGAGCTCCTACATCTCACATCCAGAGATTCAAAAGGCCCATATGCAGAGGAACTCATTTATACATAGGGCTTCCATATGGAACACTTAAAGTTTATCAATTACAGAGGTGAAGATAAATGTGCAGCAGTAATTGCTAATTTATATGTCTACATAATTCACGTCCTCCTCTTCATTACAGATGTTCGCTGTTTTGATTCCTAAGCTCTGACAAAATAAAACTTGGAACCCAGTCCTGATTGATACGGAGCACACAGCAATCCCTACTGCTTCCAAAAGCACTGGGAAGAGCTCAGCATTTCCCTAGGCTGGTTCTTTATCCACAGTACTGAGATGCAGGAGGGCAGATTCATTAATCAGGATGTCATTGTAGCAGTCACTTTTCTATTCCATTTCATATTTGCAACCTTGCCAAATGACTGTAAAATGTGTGCAACTTAAAAATTGATCTGAAGTGGCAGCAAAGAGTCAGATGCAAAGCAAATACCCATGTTGCTGGTATTTCCAGCTTTTTGGTTTCAATACTTCCTTTTTCAAATGCCAGCCTAGCTGCATTTTGGTGGAGGCGCACTGTCTCTGTGCAGCTCTACTGCAGACTTCTCCTCAAACAGCTGGAGAAAGGGTCTGTATATAAAACAGATGAAGCCAGGGCAGGGCAGACAAGAACTAAGGCTATCCATCCTGGCTCAAGCTGACAGGTCTAGAGATAGGTTTAATAGGCTGTGAGGAAATGAGAGAGGACCAAGGCACACAGCTAAGTAGCTCTACCAGACATTTCCCCAATGGAGGTAAACTTTCTCACTAAGAAAATGGTTGACCTTGACAGCATCCAGAATGACTCCTACATTAAAATCATGTCCATAGCGGCTTAAAAATAACTGGCCTACCTCTGAAAATTTTATAACTTTCCCAAAATAGGCAACGGATCACATTCAAATGTTCTTGCTTTACAGCCTGCCAAGCTAAAGGAGTGGCTGGCTTTGAATCTTCTCCTGACTCAGCCACTGGGCTCTCATCAGGCAGGCAGGTGACTGAATCAAACATAAGTCCTCCTTTAAGCTTCAATGTCAGTTCTTCACAGGCAGGAGAAAAGCAGTAAGAAAAGATATGATGCAACAAGGAGATGCATGTAAGCCAGCAACACAGCTGAATTCTCTGCGCTGCACATTTGGCGATCCCGACTC
The DNA here is from genome assembly GCA_009867235.2 of Psittacus erithacus. NCBI lineage: Eukaryota > Metazoa > Chordata > Aves > Psittaciformes > Psittacidae > Psittacus > Psittacus erithacus. The sequence goes on along the minus strand of WYDI02025002.1, from coordinate 20,845 downwards.
CACCTTCAAAACCAGCTTAGGTTACCTTCTGCACAGGATTGACCTCTGCTGGAGCTAATGAGAAATGAAGATGCCATGAGCTGTACCTTCGGAAGACAGCAACTCTTTCATGTCCTTACCTCCCCTTTGGAAAAAATTAAGCCCATTGACAGAAAGAAGTCTAACAAAAAACCATCCCAAAAGGTGCAGTCACCAACAGTGCTGCCAGTATTTCCATTAAAAATGAAGATGCTGAAAAAGAAATTCTGGTGTTTCTGGTAAAACTTCCCTGTCTATTTTTTAAATCCAGTATAATTACATTCTAGTCAGTGAAAATTCTACTCAAGAAAAAATTGCAAGCCAACTAACAGACATTTCTGCATCATTTGCCAATGGAAAGGCAGTCTGTAAAGGTCACTGTGTTAGGAGAAGACATCGTCAATGGCCACTCTGGTACATAACTGCTCTAGCACTTTGCAGTCCCTGACTTCACCATTTCTTAATACATCCCCTAGTACCTGACATGACAATTGTGTCCCTGCTACGCTAATTCAGGCCCTCTCTTCCTCTTCCTCTCTTTTCTGGCCAGATCTTCCCATCTAAATAATTTCTTCCTAAGAAAATCCAGTTAGAAGAATTTAAAGAAAAAATTCTGTATGATTTATTTGTTAGATTACATTCTATGATCGTTCCCTGTCTCACCTGGGTAGGCTGCAACTCTTTGGGCTTAGGGTTGCCTCTTCCTGTTGCATGTGCAAGACGTCCACTGGTCTTGCTGCGTCCCTTCACCCCAGCAATCCATTTGAGTTATGATCCCTGCTGCTCAGCATCCATCTAGTACTAGCTGTTGTCACAAGATTGATTATCCACTCTAGCTCTTGCTCTTTCCATCCAAAACTGCAATTCCTATGTATTAAAACTACTGGCCTATGCTCTCCCTGCAGCAACTGTCATCAGGGATACCAGCACATGCAAACTATAGCAATGGGGATGCTGCCTCTGCTCTCATGTCACCCCCAGGTCAGAGCTGAGTATCTACTGCACCTGTGCTAGGGGACAGCTACAAGATTTGCCCTGAAACACGGTGGAGGAGATTTTGATTAGACACACTGATGTCAAGCTTAACAACCTGTTCTTGCACAGCTGCTTCTAAGTAGACTATAATCCCATTTCCTTTTCAAAAATATTCTGAAGGTTCATCGCTTTTCCTTTCTGGGACGCTACTACAAGTACATGAATGGTTGTCCTGAGTGATCTGCCGCCAGATCAATGTCCTCAGAGGTCAAGCTGCAGCATTGGTAGAAGAAAATTATGAAAGGAAAGTAAAATACTGACACTCAGATAGATCCTGAAGTGAATATGAAGCTATCGTGGGGCTAATTTGGCTACTCATCACCAACTCTGAAGAAAACAGTGTGTACATTTAGCCTTAACAATGCCTATATTAACTACAAGAAAGTACAGTTAAATGACCTCTGATAAGAAGTAAATACAACCAAGGTTTTTCCCAGCACCCCCACCCATCCATGCACTAAGATACATCAAGGTTTAATAACTCTTTCCATACAGGCTAGGGCAGAAATGACAAGCAGGGCTGTGTAGCTGATTCTGTAGGGAAACCAGGTTAAAAATCAGATAGGTGACTGCAACCTTCTCCTTGAAACCAGAAGAGGTCAGTGACCATTTAATGAACAGCAGGGAAGAAAACATTAGTTATTTTGTTTGCTGCAGGATGAAGAATTGGATATGGCCCAAGAAGTCCTAAAAGCACTAACAAACACTGCAGTGTGTGTGGGGACACAACACAAGAGCTTGAAAATATCCTTGTAGTATGGTTCAAAACTAATAATTTCTTGCTAATACAGTAGTAAATACCTATTCTCACAGATTTTTCCTATAAGGGAATAATTAACTACATGCCTCTTGTAGGAAGATTCAGGAAGAATAATGACGTTTGGGACCCTATCTCCATATGAAGATGATACACATAATGAATAGTAATAGTAAAAGGTTATATCCTTATAGTGAAAACTCAGCTTTATTACACCTTGCATTTACAGAAAAATACTTGGAAATCTTAGTACAGTTAAATTCTTCATCATGGGGCTTATGCTTATTTTTATGTAAGACACACCATTAAATGAGGGAAAATATTCTGGTTTTACAGTTTAGTCACCAGTGGCTCTATTAATTGATGTATCTTTCAAGTCAGCTGCAGACAAAAGTATGGTCATTTTTGGATAAAACCAGAATGCAAAAATGCATCTCTGCTGGGAATTTTCAGACCTAATTTCTTGAAATGTAGCCTTAAATATGCATGACTGAACGTCTAAGGAAAAAGAACTTACAGCTTGGCGACATCAACAGCGGCATCCCACTCTGCAAGCTAAGGTGCGTAATTAGAGAAAAGAGGTGCCTTCAGCATCCATTGTTACCTTATGGAGCATGTCTCAGAGCGCTGTGGCCATTCACACTTCCCAAGCACGGATTATTGGCATGTGCCTCGGCTCCTATGTATGTCAGTTGAGGTCATTTGTGAAGAAACTGCACAGTGGTCCCTAGCCACCAGAACAAAAACTAGGGTTGGGGGCAAGCCTGCTTTGGATCGAGCTTGCGGAGGCATGGGCTATTTACAGAGAGCAGCTGGACCGCTTCAGCTTTGACCTGCTTAGCAGCCAGAGCCTCTGCAGAGCTGCAGCATGGACCAGGAACCTCAGGCACTGCAGGTCACCCATATGCCCAATCCATGATGGAAGTGGGACCATGCCTCACCTTCCTTCACCCATACCTCCTCCGTTGACCTGTGATTAGAGATGGCAGGCACCATAGCCTCCCTTGTCATGAATTGGGCTCACAGAGCTCAGTTTTCAAGGACCAGTGGCTGTGCAAAGGCTAAGGCACAAAGCCAGGATTGAGAACACTGCTCAAGCTTGACTTTGCACCAGTGGGTGTTTCACATTCTCTGGCTCCATCCCTTTCCGTCAGGCACATGACGACAGCGAAGGCTAACCACACAGATCTGATGCAGCTGTGAGGCAGCAACTTTGTAGCAGGCATCTGGTCAACACACCTCCAAGGCGCTTTGCAAATGCTTCACCTGCACTGCTGAAACCTCATCTGCAGCTAAGCTGCTCTTTCCTCAATTTTTATTCAGAATATCTTTCTTCCTCTACCATGTATTTGCCCTGAAGAAGGCCTAGTCTGTCTGATATTTGGCTGAAGGTGTACCTTTGTTACCCAAAGTCTGATATGGCTTATTCATGAATATCTAGTTCAAGATGTCCCTGGTCATTGCAGGGGGGTTGTTCTAGATGACCTCTGAAGGTCCCTTCTAACCCAAACTATTCCATGATTCTATGACAACTAAACTCACAGTGTTCAAGGAGCGCTCACTACACTGCAACTGAATTTCAGCAAAAGGCTAATGAATGGGAAAGTAGAGATGGTGTTCCTGTACATGACAAAAGCTCTGACTAGGAGCTGATGGGACCTTGCCCTGTCTTGCCTGTGAGCACATGGGATGGCACTGGTGGTGCAGCACCACAAGTCAACAGCTTGTCAAGGTGGATACAGACCAATCTCTACCCCTTCAGATGATTTAAACCTTCACTTTTTCTTGGTTAAACAAACCAGCAGGTCCTTGTCAAAGTCATGAGTCTCTCTCATCTGTAATCTGTGGCCTTTTCTTCTGCTTACTTGCATGTTTAACAAATACTTAATGCAGGCTAAGCTTACTTCATTCCAGATTTCCATCTCTTTTAGAGATGTCCTTCCCTCCTTGCTGAACTTCCATGCTTTTAAAAATGTCAAAATCTATTTTGGAGTGACTAACATAGTACTGAAAATTGCCAAGTCTTCAACAAGAATAACTTCAAACGTGTACATTCAGTTCAATATCAATGAGAAAGCACACTCCTAACCAGAGAAATAGTGGTTGTTTTGAAAGTCTACTATATGCAGCTACTATATATAGTACTATATATAGCAGAATAGAAGGAACTGTCTACTATATATAGCTACTATATATAGTACTACATATAGCAGAATAGAAGGAACTCTCTACTATATATAGCTACTATATATAGTACTACATATAGCAGAATAGAAGGAACTGTCTACTATATATAGTTTTATATATATATATAAAACTATATATAGCAGAATAGAAGGAACTAACTGATCATCATCAAACTGATATAGCCAGAGAATATTTACCTGTGGGACATGAAAGTTTTTGGAAGCTTAAACGCAGCAGCTGTCCCTCATTCTCACACTTGCAAATCCATGAAGTAGCAATACACAAAGATGACATAAATGTTGTTTACATGGTATAATATAGTTTGGCCTCAAATTTTAAGGTAGTTCTCCAATTTTAATATGATATAAGACTTCAAAAGATCAAAAATGCAAGATAATCAAGACTAGATGTTTTGAAACAGGAGTATCCCCTATTTAAATCCTTTATTGTCTCTTACATGCTCTGGTTGATTGCTTGCCTCCTAATAAATTCATGCAAAACCTAAACTTTATAATCCCTATATGAAGAAAGTAAAGGAAGAAAATGAAACACCCTGAAAAACATCCTCTAGTGCTATCCATGGCCATCAGACTAACACTACATTCAAAGCACATGCTGGCACAAGAATAATCCAGAGTTCAGTCAATTTGTACCTTAGAACTGACCAGGGCAGGAAAGTCTTTTGAGTGAGTTTCTGACAAAGGTGTTTTGGTAGTGCCAGCAGCTCAGTCAGTGTGGGAATTCCTACCTACATGTGTAACAGTCTTCAGACACATAGCAACAAACAACAGGATTGTACTACACCACCTTAAACCCAAGCGTACCATCAGAACTTCATCTCTTAACAGGAATAAAACACAAAACAGAACATGCAGTGAGCACACAGTGACCATGTGGAGCAGTTCATCCGGCTCTGGAGAGGTAGAAAATACTGTGTGTGCATCCTGAGTCACATGTACAGAAAAAAACATACTTTTTTGCAGTAGCACAAGTGTTGGATGACAGCGGACACCATAAAAGTTGTCAGAACAACTCTAAAGGGCAGCTGCCGCAATGCAGTTTAGGAGAGGAAGCTCCTCCAGGGAATTTTCACATCCAGCAGACACACATAGTCAGCATGTACAAAAAGGATCTTCCACTGCACCATTACCAGCAGTGTGCCCAGAGGGCAAAGGCAGCAAACAGGCCTGTTGGGCACACACAAACTCTTGGGCAGATGCAGATCTGTATGAGTGCAATCCCACCCTTAACTAGGCATTATTGTGCCCCTGTCCACATGGCTATTATATTTCTGTAATTATAACTTTGCTGACCTTACATAGCTTCCTTCTGAACATAATGAGATTCAGTAATGCAATCCATAGCAGCACAAGACCCAGAGTGATTTCTCATTTTGCTGGCATTGGGAATTGGAGGAAAAGCAGAGCTATCAATTTGTTTCTCTGCTGGTCTTACAAAGTTAAGATTTAGCAGTAAGAAAACTTAAGAAGAATGAAAAAATGATTTACAAACTCATTAGCCACTGCACATAACACCAGTGGTACGAAACACTCTCGGAACCCCTTTGTATTCAAGTGTCTATGCTTCAAATAACCTTCAGAAATAGCAGAATATGGCTTTGAAATGTGCAATAACACATATGCAATTAAATTCAGTAGCACCAAATACAAGGTTGTGCTGCTGGGACCAATGCCAGAAGTTTCAAGCTCCTAAAGTTGCAAATAACAGTGGAGGAAAAGCATTTTTTAATCCTAGCTGACCATAGTGTCTATGAGGAATCGCTCGTGGCACATACATAGAGAAAAATGCATGTGCAACCCAGTGGTGCATCTCCAAAGGCAAGTTACTTTCAGAAGAGGCTACACATGGGCTGCCACTGCACAAGGCACCAGTGAGATCCACCTGCAATGCTGTAATGCAATCTGCCATGGGTGTAAATCTGGTTATCCCCATTCAGGAAAGGTGAGGTGATACTGCAACAGGTTCAAAGACAGACTCCCAGGATAACAAAACAAGGGAGAGTCTCTGTAGCAGGAGGTGAGACACGTGGCTTTCAAAGACTTGCATGAAGTGGATAAAGGTGGGTAAGGGGATATGAACCTGCCTGTAAGGAGATTACACAGCAAGGACAAGCGAGAGCTACTTAAGTCACAGGACAATTCACTGGGAACCAAGTGTGCACATGCTGGCCACAAATATGTTTGGGGTGGAAATGAGAGTAAAGAGGTTGGGAGCAGTCTCCTCCTCTAGGAAGACAGAGATTGGAGGGAAGGAAGTGAAGCTGGCAACACAACCACTGCCTGCAGTATGTGACAGCTGGGCAGCTTTCATCCCTTCACCCGCAGGAGGGGGTCCATGCTAAAATCCCTACCTGGCTGGAGCCTGTGAAGGGGAAGCAGGGAGCCGGAGTGGCTGCAGCCTCCACCACTGCAATGCCAGACCAGCTGCAGCATTCATCTCAGTTCAATCCCTGCAAAAATCATCTCGGGAGCACGTGTAATGATCTGATAAGAGCTTTGTTTAAAGTTTAAAAAGGATTTTATCACTGCAACCAAACCCCTAATGTACTGAGCCCATTTTACGGAAAATCACTGGTTATTTACATTCTCCTAATGATACTCTGAATGAGCTGAGAGCTGCTATTTCTACTGTGGGACTGCTGCTTCTTTCATAATAGAGATTTTTAGTTCTTTCCTTTTCTCCTTTTGCATGAGCCACGTATTCCTCTCCAGATCTTCCAGGCACTGTGTTGCAGTGAACTTCTTCTGTAGATACAGGCCTGCCTTTGGCAAGCAGCGCACATATGGTGGATCCTCTCTGTGCTGCTGTACAGCTCACATGGGCCATCATGAGAAAGCAAGTGTTCTTGTTTCAGCATACCCAAGTCAGTCCTTCAAAACCAATGATGTTCTCTATAACCATCTGTATTTCCTCTCACCCACACCTTGGTTACTGCCCCTCCTCACACACACAGGTAGCAACACAGCCAAGGAAGCAAAAAAGGTAACAAAATAAGGCTAAGGAGAGCAAAAGTATCATTTGTTCCAGCCTAAAATAATGCAGTTTCGTGCTACTCAAGGTCCAGTGCTCTGGCTCTGTGTCTACACCACAGTTTTTCATACTGCTCTTTCATTCGTGTATGGCTCTGGTTTTTTCATGTGCTGCTCCTACTAAAGAAGCCAAAGTCAAAGCCAGAAGTCACTTTAAATCCTCACATGCTTTTTAGAGAGAGAAAGGAAATTTCTGCCCCAAATCCCAACAGGAAGGCATTCCCATGGACCATGGTGTGCAGATGCTCTGTTCACTCCCTTACAGTGCTGGAAGATGGATTTAATAACCAAGGTTGTTCTCTCAAGTCTTATTTTCCTAACAGCTAAAAGGAGGAGGAAGGAGGCAGATGAAATTCAGATTTGTCAGTTCCTCCAGGGCCCACACAGCAGACAGGCACCATGTGCAGCCAGCTCATAACTTCTACAAGGTTTTTGAAACGTGTTAAGTGTGCTTTTGTAGAATGTACAATCCTTAGAATCAGCACCTGCCTACCGATAAATCAGTACCATGCACCCCTGAAACAACCATGTGGATGTCAAGGGCCCTCTGTGTGAGGGGGGCCAGCTACAGTGACCATAAACTCCCTTCTTTGCAGCTTTAGCAGGGATACAACATCTTTATCCACAAGCAAGCTGGATATTCAAGGAGGTGATGCCCCACTGTGCATGTGGAGCTATACGATCAGAGTATCCTTACCCTCAGCAGAAAAAAAGATGACTGCTCCACAAGCCAGACTGGTTGAAAGGAGCAAATGACAACATGCAGCTTTGACAGTCTGCAGAAGAGAGGCTACAATTCCCTACCATGCTCCCACCATTTAGCACAAGACATTAGTGAGCTGGCTTTGTAGCACACCATCTTAAAAAGATAAATATATTTTCAAGAATCAAAACTCAATACAAGCAACACTCACATCCGACACACCAGAACTTATAAATATTATTTCTAAATAGTTTATGACGGTAACCCTTCATCAAAAGTCCCTGGGTTACATTAGAAGAAACAACTGAATTGTGGTCTATATTTCTACACATACATACATACTGCTGTTTCAATGGTCGAGACACAGGAGTGCCTGTTTGTGGGTATTGCACTCGCATATGTGTCTGAAAATAGAAGCATATCCCCTCACATATAAGTTGTTTTTTGCTACACTTCAGAGTTGCTTGATGAAGATACTGACTCTTTTGAGTGTGTGTATGACTGGATGCGTTTTCATGTAAAAAACATGGTTTTATCTAACCTTGCACTCAAACTGCTAAATTCCAGCTGAAACAAAACCCAAAGAAGTCAGCAAGGGCAGGAACAAAACTTCAAAAATTTAAACCCAGATGTCTGAAGTTGTGAAGTTCTGTGGTGTTATTTCTTTTTTTTTTTTTTTACTATTTTTCAAAAGATTGCAGAAAATACCAGATAACCGTAATACCAAGTGACACCAACAGATTGCTAATAACACACGTGACTATGATGCTGGTACTTTAACGGTCCTTTGAGACACAAATAAAGCTGCAACTCTATTCCCCATCAGGACAGTCAGGCCACCAGGAAAGTTCTTCAACCATAGGTCTCCCATCACTTAAACTCATCTTACATTCTGATGTGGATCCAGAAGCCGGAGGGCGCATGCACGATTCCCTCATTTCACTCTGAAGCTTCACCACAGCTCCTGTGGGAGCTCAGGGACTAATGCCCTTGTGGCCGGTGGCTGAACTGCAGCGAAGCCCTTCAGAAGAACCTCAGGAGGCAGTGGCTGCAGAGTCCATCTGCAGACGACGCACCCACTGACATACCTCCATTTGGCCTCTAAAACGCCCTTTGTCAAAAACAGTAAGATACCTAAAAGCTTCTGATATAAATATCCGAAATAGCTCCTACTATTTGAGATGCAGTGTGAGATTTGCAGAAGGTATGGATCCTTATTATTTATTTAATCAAACAGATTTCTACATATAATACATGTGGCTCACTTGTTCCTTTCTCCTTCAAGTTTTCTTTTCTTGGAACAACTACAGAGATGTCCTATATGACAGATGGGCCAGACTGTATGGGACTTTGCATATCTTATTGCTATGAAAGATGATTAGTTTTTAAATCCTTTAACACTTCTTTGTTCTTACTCATCAGCTCTAATCAGGTTTTGATATACCATTAACATACTTACTAACTGAATCTGCAATCAAAGCAGATAAATGGAGTAGATGGGTTGTTTAAAAGAGAGGAGGACTTTATCATGATCTCTAGCTCTGGCACACACAGTTTCAGACTCTGACTTGCCAAGCCTTGCCGTGCTGCTCAGAGCAGCCACTGAAAAGGCGGAGATGAGCAGGCATCCCACTGGCTCTTGGTGCTGCACTTCAGTTCTCTAAACATGAGATAAATTCCCCACAGTAAGAGAAAGAGATGAGCTTTTTTCTGTGTGGCAGCTCCTCTGAGTTTCCTTTAAAGCATCTGTAACTAAGACAACTGGCAAAAGCCTCTCCATGCATTGAGTGCTCGTGCACTTTCAGCTTCACTGGAAATAAGGCCAATAAAAAAAGCCCATGTTTACATACAGCAGAGAAGAAATATGTTGAGAAAGCAATTTCATTTTCAAGCTTGAATGGAAGCACTGCAATTAATGGAAAGTAAAAAGATAAATATAAAAAGTTGGCATAAAAAAACCTGTTATATATTTTAGAACAGCAATTAAAGGAAATGGTTCAGTGTAGAGCGCATGTGAAAAGATTAAAGAAAACCATCGCCTCTTTCTCAAAAAGAATTACAGTTTGAAGGGAGGTTTCATGCTAGTATAATAATAGTTTATTTACAGATATTCAATATTTATCTTTCTAGCATTCATAATAGCAGTAACGCAGGCTAATGCTACCATCATTATACACATAATTCTCTTTTATTTCATTTGACCGGTTGTTGTGAAATTCATGTTTGCATTGTTGCCAGTCAGTCTTGTTCAAGCCTCATCTATGATCTTTAAAGGTTCCAATTTGGGAAGCCCCCTACTAACGAGAAAAAATAGAAGGCATTAAAAGGCTGAGCATAAGCCATACAAATTCCTTGTTGATTACCCTCTTACATGTATTTACCAAGCTTTCCCATTTTACATCACCAGCTCTTACTACACACTGCCAGCAGCTGCCACTAGGACCGTACTGTGACTGGCTGCAGGCAGGGATGGAGCTCCTGAATTTGTCATCCTATGTGGCTGTAGCTGATGCTCATTCTTTGTCTAGGGTGACACACTGGCAACATGGTAGCTTATCAAATGGGCAACACTAAGCTTAAGGTATCAGAGCCTGGCAGCCCAGGAATGAAATATTAGCAGCATCAACAAATGTCCTGGAAGGCTACAGCAAATAAAGTTGCTATACTCGCCTATTGTCCTGGGTTCAGCAGTAGCAATCATTTTTCTCCTTCTTAGTAGCTGGTGCAGTGCTGTGGTTTTGACTTTCAGCCTGGGAACAGCGCTGATAACACCA
>WYDI02024999.1:128243-143203 GCA_009867235.2 Psittacus erithacus | reverse complement strand
GAAAGTTAGAAACACAGCGCTGCACCAGCCACTAAGAAGGAGAAAAAATGACTGCTACTGCTGAACCCATGACACAGGCCATTAGACATCAAAGGCTCTATGGTGCAGGCAACCTATAAAGGAGAAGTCAACATGATTTTTCCAGGAGCTCATTTCACTATAACAACAATAATAATCATGACCTTACATAGTGCCTTTGACTCAGATTGCCAAAGCACTTTGTTCTCTGATTGAGAAATTACACATAAGATAGGATTCAATTTGCCCATCATTGGCACGGATTGGCAGAGTCAGTCTCCAACAATACTCAGAAACTCAAACAGTTTATCCGTACAAAATCGAAGGGAAATGTTAAGTTTGGGAAAGGAAATACACGATTATCTTGGAGAGGGTGGAGCTAATGGTCCTAATAATGTGAAAAGTGCCTTAGAATCTTAAATAGCACTGGGTAGCTAGGACATCCCTGCATCAGTACTCCCCTAAGGGATCAGCATGGTCACCCAGGCTGGACCACCTGTCCCACCATGTGATATTCAAAATGACCTGCAGCATGGTTGCCACCAAAGACATACCAGTAAAGGAGATGAGGACAATGCCAGTAAGACACTGGCTTTCCTGGCTGGAAACCCTCTGTGAGTTCCACTTCCAAGAAAGAGGCAAGGGAAGCTGGAAGATATAATCCAAGCTGAGGAGGAACCAATATATAGTTCAACAGAACTGACCTAAATAAGGCAATAAGAGGATCTGCAGCACAATACATAGGAACTGCAGATCTTTTTACCTACTGCTGAGGTTCCAGATCTCCTGGAAGTTCATGGCTTACCTTGGAAATCACGTTTGTGGCAATGCTGACCAATGAGAGTGGAGGGTTATGGTGGCTTCTGACAACCAAGCTCAGGATTGTTGTGTAACCTCGCTGCTTTGTATTTTCTTTACATTAATCCTCAGACATTAATGAGAAATGAGGACAGCCTTGGCTCAGAGGAGCGATATTAAGCAGGAAAACTTGAGAGATTGGGAATGACTTGTTCTCAGCAGAAAGGCAACCTCACAACCTCAGTAAGTCACAGGACAGACTAAACACTCTGGCGCTTCGGATAATCACATCTTGACCAAGACAGTTCCTTTGATAGGTCCTAAAATAAAAATTAATTTACATCTGATCTTGGAAAACAAGAGATGTGAGAGAGTTTTGACTGCCACAGTCACAGAGAGTAAAAGCTGTGTCTGTCTTAGCAAGTAGAGCAGCGCAAGAGCAGTGCTGGTCTGCTGTCGGTTGGCTTTACTTGTGACTGGTTCCAGCCTGGGGCTGCATCCTGGAGAGTCATAGGCTGGAGCAACTCAGGTGCACACCTGCATCTCCTCTCCCATGCCCCAGTCCTCTTCCATGGTGTGGAAACTGCAATTATGTGGCACGACCAGGAGATCTATTTCTTTAATCCAAACTAAAATGCCAGTGAGAGGCGCCTTATGTGTCCAGATCCTGCCTACCCAGCCCCAGCTCCGCTTCTTTCTCTGCTAAAGCCGTGTTCCTACGTGGACCATCCTACTCTGGCTGCAAGGTTTAAGCCTTCATGGACAACAAGGGAAAAGAGCAGCAGTTTCTACAGCTTGCAGAGGACAGCAACCACCCCAAGCCAGACTCACTGTGGCAAAGTGAAGCAAGTGAAGCAAAGCCTGTCTCAGCCATGCACTTCTGTGGATGTGGACCTTGGTCCTGGACCAGTGGGAACTCCTACAGCACACACAGCATCAAGAGCTGTGTCTTGTAACAGCAGGGCTTTCCTCTAGCATTTGGCCTTAAATCCCTGTAAACATCAGTACAAATAGGAGCTATACTTTGGGTTTAAACCAGTCAAGTTGCATTGAAAAAAAACCCCTTTGCTGCAAGATTCAAGAGGTTACCAGTCTGCAGGCTGAACAATAGCGCCTGTTTTGCCGCATGCTGTTGTTCTCTTCTGGAAGTGGTTAACTTCAAGATGATGCAAATAACTATTGTAAGCCCTTTGACTCTCCCTGCTGACAATCTTAGCATTCAGCTAATGTCCCTCTCCCACAAATCCACACTGCCTCTCAAAGAGCCAAGAGTGCTTGTTGTCCCCTGCCCAGCTGCCAAAACCCTCCAGCTGCCTCCTAATTACCCCTATAATGTGCTTCTGCATATGCAATACACAGTTCTGCAGCACACTGAAAATTTAAGGACGACTAAAATAAAGACATATCAAATTAAGTGGCACAAGGGGTACTGGAGCAACCATGTTGTTAATTTTCCTGTTTAATTCACTGATAACAGCTATTTTTGATACAAAACTGCTGTACAATGAAGTGACACACTTGAGCACAGCTGAATGTCAGGGATTCATTGTTTTAGGTCAGAAGAGACCATTATGATCATCAAGTGTAACCTATTGCATAAGCGACCCAGGGTACCTCCCCCAGTCATTTCTGATGCTGGCCCATAACCTCTTTTTGAGCTGCCATACATCTGTTAGAAAGTCAGCTAGTCTCAGCTCAAAGACTGTAAGGTCTGGAGAGTCTACCAGGATGTTAGAAAAGCCTTTTCTTTGGTTAGTTGCCCTCATATAACAAGTGCACCCTTTTTTCTCTTGTGCATTTGGCTTGCCTCTGCTTCTAGTCACTGGATTGCACAATGGTGGGTTTTTTTGTAAATGGAAGTCCCCAGTCGGAAATCTCTTTCCTACTGCAGCACTTCTGTGCTGTTATCAAGCTGCCTTATGATTTCTAAATTACGTGAAATAGATCAGTCCCCTGTAGCGTCCCATCACAGCGAATGCTTTGTGGCTCTTGTACATTCTCGCAGTTCTCCTCTGAATGCTTTCATTTAGCCAAGCTTACCTTGGAGGGTGGAGGTCTTTGCATAAAGCAAAAGTTCTTTATCAAAAGTCCTCAGACAATCAGAGTAGATGAGACAGTGTCCTCAGTACTTGACTGCCCTCGGCAATGGGCTGCTCTTGTATGCAAACAGAGAAGAAATGTCCATGCCACTCAAAGGTCTGGCCATCCTCTAATTATTTTGACCCAGCTTTTCTGGAGGATGGGGCAGGGTGGCTGGATGAATGGGGACAGCCACCTCACCGGTGAGAAGTGGAAGAAAGTAGTTTGACTGTGTGGGTCACAGCTTCTGCTTGCCTCCAGCTATTACTAATAGGCACAGTGTGTGGGCCTTGTGCTCCTTCCTACTCTCTTCCCTGACAGCACAAGGGTCCACCTGCCTACCTGAAAGCTCTTACCAGTTGCTCAAAATATTTTCCTCTTCCACTTTATTGCACAAAAGCAGGCCGTCTGCATGCAGCTCCCAATATATCCAGCAACACCTCAGGAGCAGGCTTTTTTCACAGGTTTATTTGGTTTGGGCACATCTGACCCTAGAGCCATGCACAGTGTGGAGTGGGTGAAGAAACATGCAAAGATGGTAATTAATTGCAGAACAAAAAGCCAAAGGAATGGCTGCAGGAATGGTTCTAGGGACTGGACATCAGGTTGGTCAGGCATCTGAGAGAAAGGTTTCCATTTGCCAGACCTGTTCACCCACCCCTATTTGTAATGCCCTCTGGTTTCCATGGGTCTTTTATCAAACCTGAAAATGCAGAATGACACCCATAGATAAAGTGGGAAACTTGAGTTTCCATTCTTAGAGACCCATGCATGAACACCGAGTGGCAGGTATGGTACTGCTGGCTCAGCAACTCTCGCCTGTTTGTGCTCATTCTGCTACAGGACATCATTAGAAGAAGCCAATATATTTTGTTTTCATAGCTTTTTAACCTCTTCCTTCCCAAAACAGTGTTTGTATTTATTTTGGCACCTTGAATGCTTTGAAGAGAGCATTGATTTAGATTCACTAAGGCATTTTTTTCCTCTTAATCCCATTAAGTCAGTCTCTAATTCTTTCCAGGGCTCCCTTCTGCAGAGCTATTTCCTCTTGGAATCATTTACTTTCTGTGGACTGGGGGAATTAATGAGGCAGATGCCGCTCTCATTCTCATCACTGTAAGCCCAAAACAACTTCAGCAGTTTCCTGGCAGCAATCTAGATTTTACTGGTGTAAATGAGGTCAGAATTTGGCTCAGTGTGCTTACTTTTGCAAAGAGACAAAGGGACTGCCGAAACCAAAAGAAGTCTTGTGCAGGGTGGGAAAGTCCAGTTGGAAGCGGGTGAAGCCCATAGTTCCATTGAAAGGCTGAGTTTCTTCATTTCCTCACTGAGAGGCTTTTCTGATCCCCACAGCTATTCACAGAGAGCCCATAGGGCTGGTACGCAAACAGTGAGGGATACAAATCCAAGGAGAAGGACATTCAGAGGTGTCGGCGTTGTCTACAGGAACAATTGCAACAGCACAAACATAAGTCATGCCAATGCAAAAATGAAGGTTAAGAAACACAAGGAGAGATCAGCTGGCTCAGTCAGTCTCCAAGGGCCTCAGGGAAGGAGAAAACAAACAGAAAACTGAGATACATGCAAATGGCTAAGGGTTGGCATCAAAGGTCGGCACATATTATGATGGAAATAACACGTAAAGGAAACGTAACTAGCACAGGGGAGGGAGGGGAGAAGGGAAGGATTCTGGCTACAGGCTGGTGTCAGAGGAAGGCTGAGGAAAGCATCAACACCACAGTGGTACCCTGTGCAGGGGCTGTCCCAGGCTGGGACCCTCTGGGAAATCTCCGGAGCAGTATGGGGGAGCATGGTTCCTGGCAGAGTGGCACCCTGCCTGGCTGTGTAAAGGGGAAACAAGAGGAGGGAGGCAGCTATGGCCACTCAGCTCAATTTCAGTTCCTGGAAATGCACTGGAACAAATAATTAAACAAACTAATCATCGGCACCTAGGAAACAACCAAGAGAAAAGGAACAGCCAGCACTGATTTGCCGGGGGCAAATCATGTCAAATTGACCTAATTTCATCCTGCGACAGAGCTTGTGGATAGAAACAAAGCAGGAAACGTCTTGTGTCTTAACTTTGGAAAGGCCTTTGGTACTGTCTCACTTCATATTACAAACTGAGGACATGAGCCCTAGAAAAATTACCTTAAAAAAGGGGTGCAAAGCCAGTTGAAAGACTGTACTCAGAAAGAGGATGTCTTTGTCAAAATACAAGGAAGGGTTCAGTAAGGCTCAACAGAGGTCCAGCCACTGGATGATCAAATAGTGAGCATCCTTATCAGATATGCAGATGACACCACGCTGAGATGAGCCATAAGGACATGAGAGAAGAGGATTAGAATCAAAAATCACCCTGACATGTTAGAGAAAAGGTCTGAAAACCAGGATGTAATTCAATAAGGACAGAAGCAAAGTCGTGGATGTAGGTGGGTATAATCAGCTGCACAGGGACAAAATGAGAGACAGACGATTAGGCAGATGTGGAACAGTGCAGCAGCTCAGGAACCTGACATGAATAAAAAGTGCCATTCGGTCACACACAACACAGTCACCATACCCTGTAAAATACATGGCTGATCCTTCTGCATTACCCAGTGCTGCTATGATCTGTATTCAGTCCAGGAGAGTCTAGAAGGAAGTGGGATGAAAGGTCTAGAAAACAGGACTTGCAAAGAAATGCTCATTCAATGGGGGTTGCTTACTCCAGCAAGAAGGAGAGTAAGGGAGACACCATGATTTCCAAGTACATGAAAAATGTTTCCAGAGAAGGAAGGAATAAGCTGTTTTCCAGATAGTTCTTTATATCCAAGTGTGTCAAGAAACAATGGGCCTGAATTGCAGGAAGAGACGTTAAAGATAGATGCTTGGCAAAGGGGAAGTCTAACAAGCACTGAATCCATCTGCCTGGCAAGGATGTGAAACCTCTATCCCATTTAAGAGCGGGCTGGAAACTTCAGGAATATTTCTGAAATCAGCCTCTTGAGGTCCTTTCTAGCTGTGGTTTTCTCTGATTCTGTGATGAATGGTTTTAAATGAATATAAATTACCTCACCCAGGGACACAGACGCTGAGGCTCGGTGATGAATAGTGATCAACGACAAAACTGTCAGCTTGCGGGGAGGCATCCAGTAGGGTTATTACTAGAAACTGGTGTTAGCACCAGTTTTATTTACCATCTTCATTAATGATCTAGAAAAAGCATTAGACAGCGTGTTTATTAAAACTGCAATTGATACTACATTAGGGAGGAGATGCAATCACCAGCCAGGAGTAGAATAT
This sequence comes from Psittacus erithacus, assembly GCA_009867235.2. Taxonomy (NCBI): domain Eukaryota; kingdom Metazoa; phylum Chordata; class Aves; order Psittaciformes; family Psittacidae; genus Psittacus; species Psittacus erithacus. The sequence goes on along the minus strand of WYDI02024999.1, from coordinate 137,023 downwards.
AACACAAAAGGACAAAAAAAGATATGGGACATGGGGAGAAAATGACCTAGCTCAAAAGACACACAGGCTAATACGTCTAGGGAGGAAATAGTCCAAAATTAAGACACCCTAAGGGAGGAGGAGACCCAAATGCAGTGAAAGACTTCCTAGGGTTAGCATACAGGAAATTGGAGAGGAGTTTACAATGTGTCACTTCAACAGAAAAGGTCTCAGGATGGTTTTGGGCTGCATGACATATCCCAGGGCAGAGAGATAAGCAGCTGCCTGATTGCTGTTGCACAATCTTTCCTTTTGGATGCCTCCTGAGCAGCCACCAGGCTGGAGGAGGAGCAGAGGAGCCGGAGGTACCAGAAAAAACAATTGCAAGCTGAGAAGATTGGTTTATAGGGAAAGAATTATATAGGTACTCTGTGGCAAAGTAACAGCAGGCCCACACTTCTGAAGTGAAGATAAGCACATCAGAAAAGATGCCCTTTTTTCTGGGCATAACTACAACAGAAAAATTGGGCATTGTATTAACATAAGATATTTTAAACTAGCATTGATGTTTCAGATGGCTGCAAAGCAGTTTCAAACCAATATGCTGGCCTCCTGGGCCTCGTCCATTGCTGGATGCTGGGGTCCATGCTAGGACAGAACTGTGTGAGAGCTGAGGCATCACCCCAGCACCTGCCTAGAAGGGTTCACCCTGCAGAGGAGACTCCCTGCGAGTGCTGTTGCGGTCACACAGTTGCAAAGACATGGGTAAGAACTGTGTGACAAGAGCCATGATGACATTCATTGATAATGGAATTGCATAAGCATGACATAATGAGCCCTGTCGATCAGAAGGGGAGAAATCAGTGCTTCTCAGGGGGACAAATCAATAGAGAAAGAGATGCTATTTTCAGGTTTCTGAAGAGGTATTACTGACAGAAAGAAAGAACGGATATAAAACTGTACTTGACAGAGCCCTTTAGAGACAAGATAAAGGTAAAAGCTTTTTCTAACTTGTGATTTTGAGCCTTTTCACTCTTTGTCCAGCTGGCTTTTGAGATTGAGGTCTAAGAGTGAAATGGTGTGTTTGTCCCAGCTGATGCTGGAGCGCTCAGGCTTTGAACAATAAGGCTTTGTTCTTTTGCCAAATGCAGCAATGCCTGTGCTGTTGCTTGGGAAAGAAAAAAAAAAGGAACAAACACATTAGGAAGTCACTGAAAATGAAATGATGGCTCACTTCAAGGAGTGCAGCAGCACACTGCGGAGATGAATGAGCTCTGCATCACATGTGAGACCATGAGGAGGAGAGATCTTCAGAAAGACACCCCTCGGTTCCCCCCACACTTGCAGTACGACAGAGAGGATGACCTTCAGTTTATGCCCCAGGGATCAGCAGGGACCTGAAATGCTTTGCAGGGGATCGCTGTTGCCCAGAGCTTTTGCAGGGATAGTGGGCATTGCTGGCAGGGCGCTGTGTGCAGATGTACCTCACCTTTGAGGGGCAGTCACCACAAAGTGAATTTGGTAGCTCCTTCCAGCAGGAGCCTTCAGACCAGGCTCAGCAGCACAGCTGACACGTCAACACTGTCTGCAGGACCACAGTGAGGCGCAGGACTACTCAAACCTTGCCAAGGGGATGGCAGCTCTGCTCCTGCCTCACAGCCCAGTGCCACCAGTGACAGGGAGGGAGCAGTGGGGAAATGAATCCATGACGAAATGTGAGGGGAAAATGGGCAGACAGAATAAGCACAGTGGTCTGGAAGAATAAATGTACAGAACCTACATCCTTAATTTTAATGGGGCCTCTAATAGCAGAGTGAGTCAGCAGCCAGTTATCTCCCAGAAAATGTGGGGCTCTGGCAAAGCCATTCCTCTCACTTGCTTGACAATGGGAGTTGTGGGACTCACAGTATGAACACAACCAACACAAAGCTGATCACATGTTACCTTAAACTTGTTCTCCGCTCACAGGGGAGTATTAAGCGACACAAAACCACAGGAGCAGCCCAGGTGGGAAAGATTACTTCACTGGGGTATGAGCTCTTATTGGAGCTAGGGGAAAGGGCTTCACGTTGTATGTTGTATGCAGGGACCAATTACAGTGAAAAATGCAGAACACAGCAATGTGGAGGCTTGGGAATGGGCGAGAGGAGATTAAGCCTATATGGGTGTGTTAAAGCTGAGCAAAGAAGACAGAGAGGCAGAAGGATGGGAAGAAAAATGGTGTGCAGAGCAGCCAGTACAGGGTCAGAACGAGATTCACATGAACTCATCCAAATACGTCTCAGGCCAGTAACTGCACAGCAATCACCCTGTGCCTGTGCCTATGAGTGCAGGGAATGGCAGGAACAAGGGGTGGGCCCTTCAACTCTCTAATTCTCCTTCCTTATTTCGCAGAATTAATTGCCACATGCTGAAATAGCAAATGATGTATGAAATGAAAAATCGATCCCCAACCAAAGCATATAGATGATGCAGAGAGTATTTGGCCATTATTTCCTTGCAGTAATATTTATCTACATTAATACCTTGTTCAGAGGTAGCTGGAAATACCCAGAATGTGTGCAGCAAGGGGGATCGGAAGAGAGATCGGGAAGAGAAGCAAAGCAGCAAGGCAGGCACTTAAGGAGGCAGATGCAAAGCCCTATAAATTACCAGCTCAGTCTGGCCCAGGTTATTAGCAACCACAAGGCAATACTCTGGCATCCAAAGAGAACCAGTTGCCTGTAAAGAGCAAATTCATTTAGCGGAGACTTCAGAGGAGCCATTGCCATTTGGAGGCGGCTTCAGGGACAGTGTGGAACAAGCCAGTGGCCCCAGGCCAGCGCCTCGTGGGGAGGTATTTTCACAGTGAGAAAAGCCCTCCCCAGCCAGCATGTCATGGGGTGGCGGGAGCCAGCCCAGCCACGAGTAGGGACAGAAGCAGGAGGTGATTCCTCGTGACAGCATAAGGCCAGGCAGAGGCAGATTGCTGGGGCTCGCACCAAGGGAAACCATGGGCAGCCCCAGCCACTTGATAGCTCTGTGATACCTCTGGAACAACTTCAGCCTCTGTCCTCATAGGGAAGTCTTATGAAGTTCAACAGAGAATAATCTCTCCTTCAGGGATTTTACATCACTCCATCAAATTTAATAGGAAATGGTTTCTAGCTCCAAAATCATATGAAAAAAGGATCTCATTCTTATTTAATGTGTAGGCTTTCTACTAATTTCTTTTGAGTGCTGTTGGCCCTGTTGCTGCTGAAATCTCAGGGAAGTTTCCCTCAGGACTGGCCGGCAGGTCTGCTCCATTCCCGGGCACAAGAGTTAACTCCAAATTTCAGTCTAAAACCAAACCAATCTCCACTCTTTGGCAGGGGATGGTGCCTCTTGCTTCAGGTTGCACCTTTCTACCCTGGCGCTGCAGGCTGTGCTGAGCTCAGGCAGAACAGCAGTTTGGAGGGTGGGATCCAAAGGCAAATGCGTGAATCCCCCCTTTATTTTATTTTAGAGGGAAAGGGTACCTGTGTCCTGTTAGAGCTGGTGACCCTGATGGAGCAGGAACAGCAATACCTAGAGGGCTGCTAAGCCCCTGTGCATGCCCACCGCCTGCCCCTGCTGCCTGACAGCCTCCTCTGATCTGACCATGAGGACTGCAGAGCCCTTCCACACCTGCAGGCTAGAGATTATAAAGGCACAACAACAGGGATGCAAATACCAGACTTATTTCCAGTTTGTGGGAGGTTTCACAGGAGCCCAGGTACAGAGGGTTGGGTAAATTCAATGCTCGTAATAGCAGGAACAGGTTTGCAAAGGGGTTCACAGTGGAAGATCTTGGATAGAAATAGGGCAGGGAAAATCTGCTTTCTTGTGGAGCCTGATACTCAGACAGGTGTGCTTGGCTGTTTCCCACAGTAAACCTGGGAATTTCCTTGTCTTTCTGTATGCAGGAAACAGTGCTGGATCACACTGTCACGTTACTGCACATACCCAACCTCAAAAAGCTCGAATGCTTTCTGACAGCCCAGGCCTCTGCCTATCCTTGGTAGCATGCCCAAAGGCTTGGCATAGCTCTTTAGTTTGTAATCTCCACACACAGAATTGTGTTTCATAAGGTGTTGGCCAAGCACAGCATCAGTGTTTAGCAGACAGTATTTAGTACTGCTGACTCACTGATGTCTGCACACAGAACTACACTTGCAGATGTCTTCCTGAAATTGGGGGAGAGGAGGTGGACCCAGCTGAATGCCTTTTGCAAGCACCCTTGTCCTTGCACAGAAATGCCAGCTCACAGAGGAACCCAAGGGACAAAGGCAGTAGAAGCAGTGCAAAATATGCACTCAGTCAAAGACATAGTAAGGCTTGGTGTTAGCAAAAAAGGCTATTAAAGAGCTCTGAGTGACTTATAAGAAAAGATAGCAAAATACCCTACACATAAGCAGCTAGAAACCCAGGGAGCATGCAATCCTACAAGATGCATTTAGTATGTTCCTTTTGCCTCCTCTTACACACATTTTACCTCACACAACAAAGCAACCAAAAACTGCTAATAACTGCTTCTGCCCTCCTAGAATTTCTTTGGCACACTTAATGTTTCAGCTTTGCAGTTGACTCTGAGTCTGACATGACCTTCAGATACCAAGGAGTCAAGAGGAACTGCAAATATGCATCCAAAGACAGGTTTTGGCTCTCTGCCTAGTGTCTGAAGCACTTTGCGTTGTCTCTGAGTGATAACACACTTACATGACAACAGAATATATTTCAAGATAACATTAAAGATGGGATCCACAGAAACTTTGCCATCGAAACATAGACTGGAAGGTCAGGAAAAATAATCTACATTCTGAACTGGGCTTTCAGACAGACAACACCTCTAAAATGGTCAGCCACAAAACCCACACAAAGCTCACTGCACACTGGACAAGGACATGGGAAGTATTGGCTAGCTTGATGGGACTCACCAGCATGTAAACCTGGGAAGGGGCTACCAAGTTGGAGTTACCCCTTCCAGGCTGCTGTTGACCCAGGAGATCGCACTGACGATGGTCATAGTCAATCCCACAGCCCTGTAGGAATTAATTTGGCAGGTGCCAAAGGAACATGTTGCTGGTGGACAGGAACATCTGCCATGTGCTTCAGGAGTTTAACTGAAAGGGATTCTCAAGTAAGGATGCTGCATTTCCAGGTCACACACTTGATTGATATAGCTGTGTAGGGTACACATTGAAAACTCACTTGTACACGCACGCTGTTAGTTCTGCAGCAGCACTGGGGACCAGCGTGACTGTTTCTAAGAGGCACAGAAACCTCTAGGAGCAAATTTAAACTTTCCACAAAACCAGTCCTGAAGACAATTCACATGTAATTGGCTAAAATCACCTGGCAAGAATACCTATCTCTACATGTGGGCCACAAAATCTATAGACTAGACTAATAAGCATCGGCATGGGCAGTGTGGCACAGCAAAAATGTGTTTAATCAGCTTGCATCTTGAGCTTTAAGTCACTTAAACAATGCGGAGACCCCTAATCAAGCCCTTTTTTTTTAAATATCCCTGTAAAACATGTGAGTTTTTCTCCACCAGGTTGATGGAAACAGCTGAGATTATTTAGACTGTTTTTCCCTAGAAAATCCCCAGATTCTTGTCTCTGGGAATGTTTTTATGTAAACCCAAAGAAAATAATTTTCACGGATTCCATAAGTAGTAGAATTTACAAGGTCTCTTCCATACCCAACATATGACTTCAAAATTTTACTGGTGCTCCATGAATGCAGAGCCTGTTAAGGAAAGTTGGATAATAAAACATCAGCATTTGATTCAGCCTTCAGCCTTCCAAAAGCTTCTAAAATATTCTTAGCCGAATATTCTCCTCACAGGTTAATAGGAGATGATTTGGACACAGTTCAGTTCAGACAGAGCACTGCATGTCACCATCCCTTTTAACGTGGGGGGGGTCCTGAACCCAGGAAAGGGGTTGAGCCATGGGCAAGTCCAGAAGTGGGTGCTCACCGTCCTTGCAAAGTGAAGGAGGACTCTTGCCTGGTACCCTCCTGGCCATTCCTGCCTATCAGAGATGGTGATCTTGAGAGGCCACTCTTGGGATGCACAGAGCCCATGCAGCACATCTGGAGGCAGCACACACAGTCTTGCTTGCTGTTTATGTTTGGAATGTCTGGGTTGCTAATAATATACCTAAATGAGGTGTCCAATAGCTGCTGGGTGACTAAAAGATACAAGTGAGAACTTCTTATTTATTCTGCCTCTTCCAGTTCTTCCTCTTGAAAGATACAGCACTCCAGGAGTGAAGAGTCCAGTAATTCTGGCAGTGTCCAGGAGCAGCTTTATCTAGGAAAACAGATCAGCTTTTAATCGGACAGAATAGATTTGATGAGCTGAGCTAGAGGCAGAGCAGGGGTGCATTGGGGTCACTTGCTCCTCTGTGCAGGTGCCCACAACCATGTGGAGCTGTGCCTCCCGCTGTGTTACCCTTCCTTTCTGGAAATCATACCAGCAGCCAGGATGTGGGAGCAGCAGTCACCACCATAGCCCAGCACCAGCTGGGTAGACCTTCAGCCATTGCACCCCTCCAAAACGCCTTCCTCCACAAACACAGAGCACTGGGTGGCTCAGGGTGTTTACAGGCTTCTGCTTGTTTTTCAGCCTGTTCCCCTGAGGGATGAGGTGCAGTGGGCGAGTGGTGAGCTGGGGCAGCTTCACACCCTGCTGTCCCCTTGGCACAGAGGTGGGAGCTGTGGTTGGGGACACTGGTTTTAGATCATGAAAAGGACTGCCAGCATCTGATTTATGCTGCAGAATTGCTTTCATTTTGCATTTCAGTCAGCTTGGACACTGAGGAGATATGAGCAAGAGTGATTAAGAGTCAGGCTGTCATCACCCTTTCCCTCCTACTGCCATTGTTCTGGTGCAATGCTCCTAAAAAAATCACTTGGACTACCTTTGGGAGCAGCCTCCTTTCTGCTATTGCCATCAGACCTGTTTCTGTGCTACCTCCCACTATCCTGCTTGCATAGAAATCTGCACTGAACACAGGTGGCTGAAAGGAACATTTGCTGTCAACTGGTGCAGCAGCAGATGATGGTGTGTGGACTACAGGCAGCCAACCCCCTTCCCCATGCAGTTCTCATTTGGGGTTCTGCATGCTTCTCCTTTGCATCCAACATGTCCTGCAAGGGGCTCTGAGTGGAAAAGCCCTGCGCAAAAAGAATTCCCAGGCAGCTGCAGAAGGCTGGAATCATCTTCCTGAGAGACTTTTTAATATGCACAGCAGTGCTGGGCAGCACACTGGGTGCAGAGTGCCAGCCAGCTCTGCCAACCCTTGTAGCAGCACAAGTGAGGGGCAGCAAACTGGTCCAGGGAGGGTGGAAAGGCAGGGAGGGCTCCAGCCTGGAAGCCCATCTCTTGTGAACCTATGTCTTTGGGCTCCTTGACTCCAAGCGATCACTGAACAACACAGCCCCCTCTTTGTTTTGATGGTCTAAACCCCTATAAACAGAGTGCTTGTTCTTTTTTCTTTAACACCCTTTGTGGTTTCATGAAAACTCCGGATGCTGCAGTAGGCTGAAGAATGAAAGGTTCCTCTCTCTATCCTGTCCTCCCTATCCAGCAGCCACACTAAAAAGAAACCACCAAATAAAGTGCTTGCAAATATCTGGACCAACAGCCCTGGTGATGGAAAGCTCTCCAGTTATTCATGGACCAAATCGAGCCCAAGCAGCAGCTGTGAAGTTTCCCAGCTTGGCCCTCACCAGTGCCGATGGAGGCCAACCCAAAGGCTCCACCTCACTGCGTGCTTTCTTTGCTCATTCAAACCCTTGGCAGCATGGTGGGGGCTCAGCAGTGGGGTGATGCAAGGGAGGAGTGATGGCTGGAGCTACCCCAAGCATGAGAGTGGGGAGGAGGCAAATCAACATCTTCTGCAAAACACTCCCAAGCCAATGCTGCAAGCAGCTCTGGGGGCAAGTTAAAGCTTTTAGGTTCCTGCTTACCAAACATTTGTTCACTGTCTATGAGTTTGAGTGAATGAGGAAATGAACCACAAGGCTGGGCACAAATGCTAAAACCCTGCTTAAACATGTAAGTCACCTCCCTGCAACTTTCTGTGCCTACTTTGGAGCTGAAAATAGGATCCCTCTCCTCAGATGTGTTGTTTCACATGAGCTCCTGCCACTTCCCAGTTCATCACCAAGCCACCATGAACATAGCCTCTGCTTTCTTGGCAGCTCCTTTGCTGTGTTCTTAAAGGCAGAGGCACGTCACCAAAAAAGCCATGCTCTGCCCTGCCCTGCCCAGTGCTCTCACTGCCAGTCCTACCTTGCATGCCCCAAAGGAGCAGCAAAGGGAGAAAGACCTAAATTCTCCTCTCCAGTCTCAGGACCATGGTTGCTGCAATCATGTTCCAGCCCCACGACCTCTAAATAAGCTCCCAAGTCACAAATTCTGCTTTTCCTGAGAAGAGGATGCTTCTGCCATCCTGGACCTCTTTGCTACACCCAGCTTGATCTCCATGCTCATTGGTAACTCCAGAACTTCACACTCTCTTCTGCTTCATCAGTAGCAGCCTCTCTGGCCATGTCTTTCTAGTACATGCATGCCCAGAACTGAGCAAACCCTCTGAAGCCCAGAAAAAGCTTAGATAGATACCCCTCTGTCGTGGTTTAAGCCCAGCCGTAACTCAGAAAACCACTCAGTTTCTCTCTCTCACTCCCCACCCCTTCTTCCCTCCCTGATCCCAGAGGGATGGGGAGGAGAATCGAAAGAATGTAACTCCCATGGGTTGAGATAAGAACAGTCCAGTAACTAAGGT